>CM017191.1:5047385-5124885 GCA_004837865.1 Musa balbisiana | reverse complement strand
AATTAATGTGGTATTATATTTATTAAACTTATTAGTCTATTTTATAAAATTTGTGTGAACGTATAAAATACCTTTTTAGAATCCAATTAAATAAAATTATTTTTAAATTAAGTTTTTAGTTTATTTATTTTGATTTTATATATTATTAATTAATAGGTTTAAGTGAAAGAATATTAGATTATGTGATCTATCTAATTAGGTAACTTATATTATATATTATTATATTTTGATTATGATTATCAATAAATAGAAAAAGTATAATTATAATAGGATTCCTAAATATATGAGCTTGATGGGAGAGATTCTCCTAATTAATTATCTTAGACTTTTTATTATCACTTATAAATAGATATGATCTTTTAATGACTCAATATTAATGTATTGATACGTGATATTATTAGAGATTATATATTTTTTTATCTTTCTTTTTTTCTTAATCCATCGCTTATAGGATTTCTGTGAAGAATAGAAAAAAAAATGAGTTTATTTTTTTTACGGATCTATATCACTACAAGTTTCAGAGTCCATGATAATACATCTATAATTAGATAAAGATTTTTTTAACAATATCAAAGTTATGATATTATAAATTTAATTTATTATTATTTAATCTTAATTTTCTGATATTCAAATTTTTTATATAATAATAATATAATAATAGTTTTTATGCTAACAGTTTACGAAGGGATACTCTTCTCTTGGCAAGAGTGGCGGTGGCGAGGGTTCTCTTCCCACGCCGCCACCGTCGCCTTTATACGATGAGAGGGCGGTTCGTGGACGGTGTCCGTTGCTTGTTCCTCTTCTGACGAGGGCGAGGAGGAGGCAACGGAAGAGGAGGTGTTCGTGGGCAGCGAGGAGCTTGAGGTCGCCATGGAACCTTGAAGGTCCGTCAATTGCTCAATCTCTCTTTTGTTTATCCTCAAGTTCGAATTTTTCTTCCATATGTTTCATGTCAATTCCATCAATTGCCACTGTTCTGCGAGTTACTTTCCCTAAATCTTTGTTCTTGAATGCCTTGTATTTTAAGGATAAGGAGGTGTGCTTTGGCTTGATTTTTCTTTATCTTTCTCTTGCGCTTTAGGATTCTTCTGCTCAAGAACGGTTTTCTCTGTTGCAGCTAAGTATGTTTCATTTTCAAGAATGTAGAGTTATCGTTGATATCATTAGCCAGTAGCGAACTATGTAATTATCATAATTTATTACATCAAAATGATCTAATATGGTGATATATGATTATGATGGTTGTCCGTAAAGCAAAATTAAAGTTATTGATTCATAGTTTCTTAGTAATCTTTGGTAGTCTGTTCTGCTATTCTAGTTGAATTTATGAATGAGAGCAGACAAGGACCAAAAGCAAATGTAACTTACTATTGGTCAGAAGAATTTAAAACTTAGAATTCTCTTTTTGTGAAAAAAATTGATGTCATTTGTATCATCCAAAGTGGGGAGGCTAGAAGATATTTAAGCAATATGCAAAAGAAAAAAACCCCTGTTCCTTTTTCTCAGAAGATTTATAGTGTGGATCCTTTGACCCTTGTGGTCTCAAGCACCTGCTTGCAATTGATCCAAGTAAGCTACTCTTTAGGATCAATTTTTTTTAAGAAAAAAAAAGTGATCCTAAATAGCAACTCACAGCTGAAAAGGTAGGATTCGGTAACATTAATGGCTTATTTCTACTCTTTAGGATCAATTTTTCCTTTTAAAAAAAATTTAATCCTAAAGACTAGCTTACTGCTGAAGAGGTAGGATTCAGTCACTTTAATGGCTTATTTCCAAATAATTTTGAAATGCCTAAAATGGAACATTTTTCTGACATTACATTCTGATTCTTCTTTTCTGATTTTTCTGGTGGTAGCATATCCTAATTATCGAAGTCTGGCAATTGTATGTGATCTTACAACATATAGTATCTCAACACTGGAGTTTGAGTTCAAAAAGAGGAAAATTGACAAAAGACAATGTTTTTGGCAATTAATTATCGATAGATACAGCTGTGAATTTGTAGATATGTTCTGTGTAATTAAGCAATAGTGTTCTACTAAATATGGGTTGTCCTTACATCAAACTATTATTGGAGTGCGTATGCTGCAGGATTGTCTCTGTGATACAGCTCAAACTAGTTGTATATATATAATATGCGAGGTATCATTTACATGTTTACAAATCTAATGTTTTAAAAATAATAATAATGATTATTATGAGGATTCGGTAACATTAATGGCTTATTTCTACTCTTTAGGATCAATTTTTCCTTTTAAAAAAATTTAATCCTAAAGACTAGCTTACTGCTGAAGAGGTAGGATTCAGTCACTTAATGGCTTATTTCCAAATAATTTTGAAATGCCTAAATGGAACATTTTTCTGACATTACATTCGATTCTTCTTTTCTGATTTTTCTGGTGGTAGCATATCCTAATTATCGAAGTCTGGCAATTGTTTAATGTGATCTTACAAACATATAGTATCTCAAACTGACTGGAAATTATTATTATTATTATAACATCTGGATTTTATCACAGATTGGAAATGGGAGAGGACCTGAATGCTAGATGAGTATAGACTCATCTAGCATGAACTATCATCATAACATCCTGAGGAGGATATATTTTTCAAGTTTGGATTTATATTATTGTGGTTGATGGACACCATGTAAAGCATGCAAGACTGATGACCTATAATTTGCTTGTGATTAAGACAGAGTTAAGTGGTTAAGATGGAATCAAGGGTTTCATGTGCATGCAAAAAGGTGTTTACAAATCCTATCTGGGGTTGTATGTGTGCCATACATAATACAAAAGTTCTGCCATAAGCATGTTGTTGTTTACAGTGTATCATAAATTATGGTCGTTGATAGTTCTATATTTCTTGTTTTAGATGAACATGGTCAAACCTTGCAATATGGTCTTGCGTAGAGCTGAATGATGACAAAGGATCTATGTAGCCTTGACACATTACATTGTGTTATTGTTATTGTTATCGTGGACGAACGAGTTGCGCTAATTTTAGACAAAATTCAATTTTCTTGATGTCTTCCAGATTGAATGGAACTCAACTAACCAGTTGCTTTCTTCTGTCAGCAGAGTTGATCATTCCAAACTCCAAATTGTTCATCTTGAAGAACACCATATCTAAGGTGATAGAAACACTCCTCTGCTGAATGAGACCTGATTGAAGATGATTTCAATTCGGCATTTGCTTTTGCTGCTGTAATATATGATGTCGTTTTACTTTTTTTTGACACCAAAAACAAAGTTTTTTTCTTGAAAATATTATATTTTTCATTGCATTGAATCTGAGGTCTATGAATTCTACTCCTACCACAAAATATTAGATGCTTTCGTCAGGAGACAAATTACTGTCGCCTATTTGTATCTATAATATGCTAACCACTTCAAATGTCTTTTGGTAGATGAAAATTGATATATTATTGAGTTGCTGAAGAGTCAATAGAAATTAACATCATGATTTCTTTTCATACCTATATAAAATTTGAAATAATTTCTTTTCGTATAATAGAATTGCCTTCCATCACATCCGTCTCTGATGTTAACATCTATTCATAAAATCTTACTAATTTAAATTTAAAATTAATTATAGAATGATACATTTTTTAGATGCCTTTAGATTCTCTTTCTCTATCATCATAATAGAAGAATCTAAACGTCTCTTCTCTAATAATGAAATGACATCAACTCGCAGAGGTTAATCATGATGGCATGTAAACAAGCTCTTGAGTGTTTGGCTCTCTCTCTCTCTCTCTCTCTCTCTCTCTCTCTCTCTTTCTATATATATATATATATACACTAAATTTATTTTTTAGGTGAGGAAAAGAGGGGGAGAAATGGATAGCGGGGCCCGAGGGTAGTGGGGTCATGGAACTTTCTGGTAACAGGGGCTGGTCCCCCGTGATGGGGGTGGGGCCACCCTGTGCCCCACAGAGCAGCCGCGTGGGACCCGCGTGATCGCGAGCGATCGAGCTGGCCATTCTTGGCGCTCAAGTTTCGGCTCGAATCATCATCGTCGTCCTCCGGTGGCAATCGAGTGGTGTAATAATAATAATAATAATAATAAATAATATATATATATATAATATTACTTATATATATATATATATACTTTAGTTACATATACATAATATAGTGAATGAAATCACTTGCATAAAAAAATGGTGCTTTATGCTTTGCTTTGAGCTTCTAAGCGCTTCGGAGGACTCTTCACTTCAACCATGATTGAGATTGAGCTAAGTGAAAGTGATGTTTCAGAGTGCAATGTGGGTTTAGAATTGTAGGACATGTGATTGGAACTTGTAATGGATTTAAAATTGCAAGTAAAGTTATTGGCAAACACAGCTTTAGACAATGGCTGTCTCGTGTACTCTATCTTGTTGACAGAATCAAACAATGGTGCTCCTCACTTGGATTTGGTGTTGACTCCTTGAAATAAATAAATAAATATATATATATATAATTCATTAAGAAATTATCAATGAGCTCAAGTAAAATTTTAAGCTTTAGGAAGAAAAGTTGAAGGAGATGTTTTCGGAAGAACTTCAAAATATCAAATGTGACAAGGAAAAAAAGAGGAAGGTTATACAAATAATCAAACCCCATCATGTTATTAGACCAGTCCGTGTTGTTTCGGCTATCAAAATGAAGTGGACCCAAAAAGTGGATGCATGTAAGTGCAAATCCTCGATTTCTCAATCAAAATCAAAGTGGTGATCGAAGGAAATTAATAATATTATATGATTGACATTGGAGGGAGGGACAAGAACACCAACAATGTCATGGCCACATTGGGGAAGCAACCACACCCACCCCCACCCCATTACATGACAAGTGACATGATTTGATGCGTACTTGAAACGACAAAACACCCACGAGTCCCAATGGGAATCTGAGAGGTCATTCCATTTGCTAGAGAGAGAAGAGAGAGAGGCAGTCTTCGAGTTGTAACCTTGTGGACCAGCACAAACCAGTGATCAACCACAATTGAAGCATAACATCATGATGATATCAGAAAGTTGAAGCCACTTCCACCCTCCAATTTCTTCCCATACATCTCAAAATCTTGGATTCTTTTTTGCAGCAAAATTTCTCTCTCTCTCTCTCTCTCTTCCTTCCTCTTGTCACTGCAAAGGAAAAAAAAAAGCTGCATCTGTGAGAATGATTTGAAGTCCACTGCTTCTTGTGAAGCATTATCTTTTTCTTTTTCTTATAGCTGCAATGTAAGAACTGTACTGCTAATCCAAGTTTAGTTTATTATTCCTTAAATTTAGGGAACAGACCCAATCCGGGAAGGATTTGTCTTCTCTTCACCTGCAAATGCAACAACAAGAATTAAAGAGTTGTTGACCACTTGGGAGAGAGAGAGAGAGAGGAGGGAGAAAAAGAAGTAGCAATTAAAGAGTTGTTGACCGTCTGGTAAGAGTGAGAGAGAGAGAGAGTAATGGAGTAAAATAAAAAGGAATTAAAAAAAGAGAAATATTTCTCTAAACGTGTATAGACGGTATGTATGCCCAATGATTACGGCAGCCGACCTTCGACCCGACAAGCCGACTCGGCAACCCCAGACAAGGAGACCTGCCGGCTATTCTCCTGGATGCCTGCTGACACGTGTCGGTCATCCCGCCTCCTGCTGCCCCCATTTGACGTGACCACTCGAGTCAAACCCCCCCAACTCCACCCCCTTCCACCTCGGGGACCCCACCTCGGGTCCCAATCACCTCCCCTCCCCCCCGTCCCCCCGCCATTACCACCCCCTACGCTCCCTCCCCCCACCTCCTTTAAGACTTCTTTTATGGTCATGTGTTTTCACTCTTCTTTTTTCTTCCCCTTCATTTCATTTTTTCTTTTTCTCTCCTGCTGCAGTTTGCTGTTCATGTGTTATTTATAGCCCCCCTAAAACCTCCTCTCTTTTACCTCTCACCATAATTCCCATTCTTCCCTTCTCTTCTCTTCTCCTCTCTTCTCTTTCTTTCTGTCGGAGTGCCTGATGGGAGATCTGGGGAGGAGCCCTGCTGAACTGGATTTGACCATTGGTGTCCCTGGGTTGATCTCTTCTTCACCTATTCGTTCTGGTTAGGCTTTTTTGTTGTTTTGATCTGATCTCCTCCCCCTCTGGCTTGCATGCCTTTTTTTCTTTCTTGATTCTCTGTGTTTTTTCTCTTCTTCTTCTTCTTCTTCTGTATCAGTGGAATGTGATATATTGTTGCATTTCTTGGGTTCTCAGGAGGGGGAGGTTGCAACATGAGAGACCTGGACATAAACCAGCCAGCTTATGGTGGGGAGGAGGAATACCCCATGGCCAGCATAGAAGAAGAGGAAGAGGAGGGTGGGAACCCCCGGCCCAAGAAGCTCCGGCTCTCCAAGGAGCAGTCGAGGCTGCTGGAAGAGAGTTTTAGGCAGCATCACACCTTGAACCCAGTAAGCCTCCTCTCTTATTGTTTGCATGCAGCGTTCTGCGCTTTCGTGGTAGTAATTTCTGGCCATGTTCTTCTCAACTTCACACTGATGGACGCAATAAGAGTGCCTGCTTGTTGAAAGCTTTGCGATTAATGCGCATTTTGTTGCCATTTGCTGGGTGATATAATGACGACGTAAATGAACGAAACGGCAGAAGCAGAAGGAGGCGTTGGCAATGAAGCTGAAGCTGAGGCCGCGCCAGGTGGAGGTGTGGTTCCAGAACCGCCGGGCCAGGTGAGTCATGAATCCCCTCCGCCTTGTTCTCTTTCGACTCGGGAGTTAATGAGCATCGCTTGGGGATGCAGGACTAAGCTGAAGCAGACGGAGATGGAGTGCGAGTACCTGAAACGGTGCTTCGGGTCGCTGACGGAGGAGAACCGCCGGCTGCAGCGCGAGGTGGAGGAGCTGCGGGCGTTGCGGGTGGCCCCGCCCACCGTGCTCTCCCCCCATACCCGCCAGCCGCTGCCGGCTTCGTCCCTGACCATGTGCCCCCGGTGCGAGCGCGTGACCACCGCCGCCACCGCGACTCCTCGCGCCGTCATCGGCAGGCCGCCGTCGGCCTCGCCGTTCCCACGCTCCACAGCTTGCTAGAAGCGCAGATGGCTGAGGAGTTTAGTGATGGGGGGATAAGTTTTGTACATGAAATGACTTCAAGCTTCGAGATGCTAAACAAGTGCTTTATGTTTGCCTTGGAAACCTATGCATTAGTTCTGATATCATCCCAATTCAATTCCTCTGCATTTGTCGCTTTATGACACGAATTTGAAGAGAGTTGCATATTATTTTGTGCTTATAATATAAGACACTGAGCATATTATTACTATAATCATTAGTGATAAAAAATGATCATTATGGACAAAATCATCAGTGTAATTAGTGAATATATTAGTCTCAAATAAAACCATTATGAATCGGGACAAGAATTACTAGTCTCAACATCTGACAGCTCTTGCAATAGAGAAATGATGGAGAACAAGCTTTATGTTTCTATTATATATAGAAATAATGGGATCATTCCATAATTATTAATACAGCAACAATAACAAGCTAATCATATTAATTTGGTAAAGAAGAGCAAGATGAGACTCTTAGGACCACCTTGGTCAGTACTGAAACTTAAAAGAACAAGAAGAACTCATCATCCCCCCACTTGGTTTCTATGGGACCCTTGTTGCTTACAAGGACAGCTCCTGAACATATCCTAGAAATGGAGCTTTACAGTGACATGATAGACTTTCTGTAGGACCAGAAGAGTCCATCTTGTAGCATATGGTCTTCCCTGTGATCATAGTTATAGGACTAAGATGGATAAAAATTCTAGATTGGTTTAAAAGATTAAGATACCCTCTACACCTTATTTATTGACAAAGACATTTAAATTTTTTAAGATATTGTTTTTAAAAAAATATTATAAATATGAAAGAGAAGAAAATCTTACTATATTTGCTACTTTCTCATTTTCTCAGTGTGTCTTTTTGCTTTGGTTGTTCTCTTCCACTATATTATCTATCTTCTTTTAGATTTGTATGTGCTGCAAGTAAAACATCAAGGTGGGTTTTGTTTGAACTAGTTATAACTTTTTCCCAAGTGAGGTGGCAGTTTCTTGTATCAGTTCCATGAATGCTTAGGTTTGCTTGAGAAATCAGTTTCTCCTTCCATTTATCTTGCACTCTTTTCAGGTTGCATTTGATAAGTTATTCATCCCATCTTCCTGTAGAGAAGAAAAAGGAAAAAGTAACAAAAGCATAGCTTGTTTGGTTTGGTAGATCAGAATCATTAAGATCAAAGCTTCCTCTTTCATTTAATGCATTTTAATTTCTTATCATATAGCAACATAAGAGTTTGAATAGTTTGCTAGCTGCTTCTCCTCCAGCTATCATGGCATGTGTATTAATTGTCAGCATCAGCTCATTATGAGCAAACCTCTAAGTGCAAAGATACAAAGACAAATGACAAGTACCATTCCAGTCCAATCTTGCACTGTCAACAATTCAATGTCAAAGCTGAGCTTTTGGTCACAAGCAAAAAGAAGGACCCATTTCCCACATGGGCTCAGGATGAGCATGTCTATCCAACATGGACCTACCCAAACCTAACAGTGTGTTTCACTTGAAGGACATGGCAGCTACAACCTCTAGTCTTACACATCTTCTTGCTATTAAATGTATTGTCAGAATGTTATTTGGCACTATCTCTTCGCGATAACCAGTAGATTACCCCAAAACCAAGTTTTATCAGGATGGTAAGGTCTTGGTAGACTCAGAAATGAAATAAATAGTTCAGGGAAGAATATAAGTGGTAATCAATCACCTATGTGGTGTGCATATACAACTTTGAACCAGCCAAGATGTGGATCAGCTCCCTCTATTTAGCAATCTCAGTCAAGTTTATATCTGTTGGCACTGCTGCCAACTCCTTGTCAAAAAGATCTGATGACAGTGTGAACAGCTCTAAGGCCTTCTTCTTTCAAGCCTTCTTTCATTTTGCAGTTAAAGAAGGAACAGGGTTTGGAGTACAACATGAATATGTTCTATTTGATTGCATTAATTGTGCTTGGCCCACAAACTTTATTGTCCTCAGCCTTTCTACATTAAGTTCTCCTGCCACAAAGCTTGTGCTTGTCATTCACTATTTCAACCTACAGGCCAAAACATTTGGACAGAACAAACTAATTTCAGTCAAGTGAAACCTACAGGCACACTTGTATACCTAAAATACATGTACAGCCAAAAAACCAGGAAGAAAAGCAATCGTGCCTTCGAATTTGTACTGCATTTGTAGTGTTTCCTAAGCAATGAGGTAAATGTTATCTTGACTGACACCAAGCCTTCACAAAACTTGGTGATTATTTAAACATAAGACCGTGACAAACTTTGATGCTCTTCTTTGGCATAACCTAGTAACATAAATGTTCTAGTCATGATCCATCAGAAACTCAAATATTTCGTCCTTGTTCACTATGAAATTTCAAATTAGTTCCCCAGAACTCTTATTTTGACTTTGGAATCTCAATTTAGGATCACATGTAAAGTAATTCAAAGTAAAGCAAAAATGATTTCTTCCAGAGCAAGTGTGATATAAAATTAGATGCTATCAGAAAAACTGGACCAATCAAACACCGAAAGAGCACCATATGGATAGATATAATTCCTGCACCAATTTTCACATATAACTTCTGAACATTTAAAGTCAAACATGTAACTGTTAAGAAAAAGAAGACTCCACACTGCTTGATAGTAAATCTGACACAAGTATGTCTACTCTCAGATAGGAAAAAGTTCATCGTAATTATGTAGAAAAATAACTTATATTCCATGCCAACGAAAAAAAGAACTCCTAACCTTTTCCTATTCTTGAATTCCTCTATATGCATCAGGCTTGACAGATCCAGGAGTTATGACTGCAAAAACAACAAAGCCACCGAGAGCCACAATCAAAATACCCAAGAAGTTGATTAAGAAAGCCTCGTTCGAGTAGCGTAATACCATGCTGCTACTTTGAAGAAAGGTAGCCTTCTCTAAGAGGCCGGTAGTGGCAGTAATCACAGCAAGAGCATAAATATATAAACCAAAGAATACATGCCATGGAAGCAGAAAAGCTCTGCCGTTTCTTGTGCCCCCGGGATACCAGAAGGTAGCAAATCCAATGCCCCACTGCACAGAGGTGAAGGTACTGTCACTTAGGAGAAACAATAAAATAAAGCCAAGAAACATTTGGGTATAAGGAACAGTTGAAGCACCTGAATGCCAAATAATAGAAGACATGTCAGACCCAACCAAGAATGCAGACTGTAGAAGTTGTCAATGCCCTTGCCGTTATGGAACTTTAAAGCAGCCCATACACCAATGAAGCCGAAACACAGGGCAAGGAACTGTATTGTAAGATGCACTGCCTTTTTAAAATTCTTGGCTCCTGATAATGTCTTGTATGCTAACATAGCTGCCATTACCAGGATACAAGTGATCAGTTGCAGCAAGAATAATCAATATAGAAAACAACAAAAGAGATTACGTAAATTTTTTTTTTTGCTGCGTAGACAATCAGAAATACAAAAGAAAAAATGGGGCATATACTTATACAGCATCTACAGATCCTTCATATATGTTAAAGAGAATGTTGCCCTTCCTCAGAGTTACAAGCATAAATGATGTGTGTAAATCTGTGCAAATAAAAGTAAAGTGGCTATCATGCAATTTGCATTTGTGATCCAAAGATTGAGAGCTGAAACTGGAATAAAACAAAACTTAGAGAAACCCAAAAAAAACCCAGCACTAAAACATGAAAATATAACTGTCTAGGAAGTGGAAATCATGATGAAGGGTAAAAACAATTGTATTCATTGAGACATGTACATGCAAATTGGTCAGTAGTGTTCCACAAGTAGGCTTTATTTGATCAGGAAACCAGGACCCAAAAGAGTCATATACCACCAAAAGATCTGATCCATTACCCATCATAATGGCATTCCTATTATAAGATCTCAAATATATCAAGTCAGCAGTTGTTCCCATGACAAGGCATGTGGCCCCTGCAGCTAAGAAATCACAAAGCTTTAGCAAAAAGGGACCTGATATAGATGGATATAACTGCGAGTCATTGTATCCTGTCCATTGAGCTTTCTTTCTGGTCTAAGTTGCTTGAACCGATTTAGCTATTCTACTTTGTATTAATTAGCCAACAGAATTTTAACTCCCATAAGATGAGAGTTTCATCTTATCATTTCATCCATCAAATGGATAAATTCATAAATAACACAATATACAACTTATCTAATTACATTCAACTTTCTGTCAATATTCAAAACTCATGGGAAAAGATTATAAGTGATATCGTAACTCTACAGCTTATCAGCTTATCATCGTCCATCGCCTTAAATAGAATATAGAGAAGTTTGAGCAAAGAGAAATTGAAAATGAAGATGCACATAGATACCACACCAATTGTTAGACCTAAAATGCAGAAAATGTTAGGAACAGTTGAGTAGGCATCTTTCGTACACACCCAAAGATGCTAAAAACCCTTCAGATTATGTTAGTAGTCAAATTTAGAATTTCACTGGCATGCACTACAGCAAGAGATGAATCACATAACTTCCCTAAACACATTCAGAGACTGTGTACAAGGCTTAAAACAACTGCAAGAGATGAATCAAATAACTTCCCTAATCCAATCACCATTAGTACAGCAAGAGATGAATCACATAACTTCCCTAAACACATTCAGAGACTGTGTACAAGGCTTAAAACAACTGCAAGAAACTGATCTATTTCAAATAAAAAGTGTATAATTAAGAGGAATAATTGATACCTTCACCATACAAAAGTATGAATCCAATCACCATTAGTACAGGATGAACCTACAAAACCCATCATTATCTTTCAATTTATTAAGTATAATACAGAGAACAACACTTAATTGTGTATACTAATCAATTGACATTGGTACAACTGATCTTGGACAAAATCATGGAGGGTCGAAGAAATCATGTTAAGCTTAGTGTAGAAGTAGAACCATATGGTGAGAAACTTATTTGCTCAACAAATAACAGAAAAGGTTTGGAACAATAAACTACAAGTAAAAGTTTCAAAATACCCCCTTTTTTTAGTTGGTGCTGATTGGACTCCATTCATATCAGGTTTTTGTATATTTCCAGCAAGATAAAAAGTTGAAGTTGAAACAATAAGTCCGAAGTGTTTTCGAAGTTTTGGAATATTGAATCCACATTTCATGTCTCCAATAATTTTAATAACCATCAGTTCTCAATCATATCTGTGGATCGGGCCCTCTAAGGGCTTGAATATACCTTCATCATGCAAGTAGAATCAAGTAGAAACCCTAAACCTATATTTGTTTCGAGCATCTTCCAGTCTCTTTCAAATAATGGTTGGTCACTCAGAATTCAGTATATTTCATAACAAAAACAAGCCAAAGCCAGGGAACAAATGGCCGTCCCCCTTTTTGGTCTTCCTTGGAGGATGTCACTTCCTCCCATTTCTGTAGCTCTAGCTAATCTAGTATAGTTTCTTTCCTTTTTCAAAAAAATAACAAAAACAAGCCCAAGCCAGTGGAGTGTCTTTATAGTAAACTCAGTATAAAAAGAATAATCAATCAACTTTTAGACTACTTAACCAGTTTTAGCCCTCCATTCTTCAATCAGAACTTGGAACCAACATCAACTGCTTTATATTGAAAGTGGCAAAACCAACCGAATATTCAAACAACTTAGAAAACCATGTTGGTGAGCAATTACAAGAAAAAACAAAGTAAAAAAGATAATATGAAAGGTTACTACTCAACTACAATGTTTTATAATAATCTGGCATTCCTGACCAAACTCAATAAGAATTATAAAGCTAAAAAAAAAACTCTCCTTGTAGTTCAACTTCAGAAAGTCCATTAACTCACAACAGAATGAAATAACGGCCCAAGAACAAGGGCAATTAAACTAACTATAATAGTTGCTCTTTGACCTCCGAAACGATGCAAGTTCTTTTACTGTTCTGAGAAACCAATTGCTCGGCATACAGTGCTCCCTAAAACTAAGAAAAATCTCAAATTAGTTCTTGGTAATACCTACGCCTTGAAGCATCTCTTGCAATTACAACTCAATTAGGCAACAGCAAATGAAAAGAGGTAAGCATAGGGACAGAAGGAAGCGGTTACGTTAAAGATGAGATCTCTGTTGTCGGAGTTCAGGGCAAGTCCGCCGCGGAAACGGACGACCCAGGTGACGACCAGAGAGGCGGCGGCGGCGCCCATGAGGCGGACGAGAGGCACGATTGGGAGGCCGACGACGGGGGCAGCTGCCCCCCCATCCGACGGCGGCAGGGGCATCGCCGATGAGGGATCTGAGTCGGGGGGATGCGGTTCTCCGGATTCTGCCGCAGCAGCCGATTCAGTCGCCGCCGACGCCTGTTTCAGCATCCCCGTTTCGTTATGGCCTCCAGTAAAACCAGGGCCCTTCTGTTGACTGTTATAATAAACGTGACACCAGTAGACACGGTCACGGTTCGGTTCGGTTCGAACCGAAACAGATCGAAATTAGAATCAGCTCGGTGATTCATCTGTTCGAAATCGAACCGAACCAGACGTGGCAAATATTTAACTATTTATTATGATTATTTATATTTTAATATTGATATTGAAAAATATGAAATGTTTTTATAAAAAATTATATCATCATTATAATGCAAGTTATAATAGACAATAAGTTACCTCCAAGGGTGGCAATTGCTTATGACACCATAAGCAATTGATGATTTTTTTTTACATATTTAAATTTTTATTATTACGTGTATGAAAATGTATCCATTTTTTAAAGTAGAACTCGTCAAAATTTTGAAATAGAATTATGAATTTTTAAATGTGTATAAAAAATATACATCCACTTTTAAAAAATAGAATTTTATCAAAATAAAATTATAATTTTTTTACTATTTTAAAATTTTAAATTAAAAAAAAAAGGAGCCAAAACCGAACTGCCTATCGATACCAGCTATGTATGTCAGGTGAGTCTACAACTACAACTAGAAACAATAATAATAGAATTGCAATCCTTACTAGTAGTAAAGGACTATTAGCCAAAAATAAACATCCATCACGATCATATGCAAGATGTCATATATTATAAATCAAGAAGAGTACACCTGCAAGCAGTAACTCAAATCAAACTTGTGACAATTTCCAGTGGAATCTGAGGAAGCTTCCTTAGTCTGTTAACCATAGCAAAAGGCAACCAACATGGAATCATATATTTATCTAGTTTTATCAGGAATCATAGCGCACTAGTAGAGAACTAAGCTAATAATCTCATCGACTATGGAAACCTTTCAGGAGAATATGCGATCGAGATCAGTAAGTATATAAAATCATTGAGCATTCATCCATCATAACAATTGTTCTAAATTCAAACACTTATAATGCTTCTTTCTGCCCCTTTCAGTTTATGCATTTATAAACAAAAACTAGCCAGTAAACATAACTGTGTTTTAGTGTTAGATGTCATGTCAAATTTTCAATAAGCAAGATCTCATGTAATGCATTCAAGTTTCAGACCAACATATTGAGGCATTTCTTTAGATACTTGTCTCACCTAATCCCAAGTGGAAAACACACATTGAGGCATCAGTGTTCCAACACACACACAAAAAAATCAACAATTATAATTTGTTTCTGCTATTAGTTTTTCCAATCTCCTGCTATTTGCTTCCGCTAGGAACTTTGGACTTGCTTAGTTTTATCCATCAAAGCCGTCCCAACATGCTCGTTAAGAATTTTATCACCGGAAGTCTCTGACAACTGAGAAACACATTTTCTTGTCTATGAATTCTTGAATAGGTACTACATGCTCCTTTACATTGTTGTTGTGCCGTTCCAGTAGGCATCGCTGGTTTCGTTAACAGATTCCGAGATGTTAGGTAAACCTTCTTTTACATCCTCTTTAACTGGATTTTCTGGAATGCCTGCTCTGTCAGCATCTAATGGTACCTGAAAGGCAAGAAGCAGAAACTGAGTTGGTTAAATTTCAGTCCATTCTTTTTCTTTAAGTATATCTTTCATACAAAAGATTTTGCAATATGATTTGGATTCACCTCCCTAGTTCTGAGACTCTTCTTTAATTCTAATAAACATTAGCAAGTATATGCCACACAATGTGCTTAACACTCAGCTAAATGATAGCAATTGGACAAAATGCATCTCAAATTTCATGGGACTCCATTGGAACTATTCCGATAGTTGAAAAGTTGTAATGAGCTTGAGTGGCTCCATATCCTTTGGAAGCCGTCGTGTGCAGCATGGACAAGATCAACAGATATGGCTTTGGACTCAGCTTGGATTGGGTCGCATGCTCTGCTAATAATGATGTGTCCATAAGAAATCTTGATATAGTCAAGCAAGAATTCTCATAATTAGGACTAAAAGGGCCATCACACTCCGATACAAACTCTAACTCTAACTCTAACCCTTGGTCTGCACTAAATGGAGAATGGTTGGACTCGACGGTTGCAGAATAGCCATTCATCACGAGACATCCAAATGAGCCAAACTGAGTTAACAAAAGGTCCTGTAAGTTCAGAAGAAGAGATTCTATTAAGACCCTGACCTTCTTCTAGGGTTCTTACAATCATCGAAACAAAAGAACTTGAAATTATAGTTCAATTTAGACTTAACATGTCCTAGGAAGAAATAACAACAAAACATTCAAAGAAATCCAAGTAAAGATGACATGCTCCACATCCATTGCATCCTCACACCATCCTTTTCAGGAACAAATATGTACTACCAGCAGTAGCATCACACAAAAATCTTGTCCTTTATTACCAATAAATCAATAGATACAGGCTGGTTAAAACAGAATGATCATCACTTGTTCGAAGACATACATCGAACCTGTACTCGCCACTCTGAGATCCATGATCACGTTCTATTGTTATGGAATCAGTAATGCTCAAGGTTTCAGCCATTCGAGCGACGTAAGGAGTAGGTTCACTCAGCAACAGGATTGGGCGTCGTCGGGAAAAGAACGTCCAAAACGAACTGGGAAGAAGAAAGATCTCACCTTTAGCGGTCGCCGCTTCTCCTGCAGCTGCGCCTCTTATTCTTGCCACCTATCGATCGCCCGTGGTCGCGGGAGAACCGAGAGAGATAGGAGCGGCGGGAAAGGCTAGGGCTTGATGGAGGATCGCCGGAGAAAACAAGTTCGTGTATTTTAAATCTTTATTTACGACTTTGCCTACGACTACCGGATGCGGCGGTGTGGCAGTGCGGTTATTGATGGGCGCCACGTCCTGTAGTCGGGTGAGAGGTCGTCTCGTAAATCGTAACCTGAAAACTCCGACTAGCAGTATTCAGTTATCGGACTCGGATCCAGTCACATCAAACCCAGATCCGATAAATTATCGGGGTCCGTACGACGCACATTCTAACGATCGCGGATCTCCAAGTACGTAATTTTGTGCACATGAAAAGAGTGGGAAAAGAGACGACAAAACATCACAGCCCATCCATCCCGATTACAGAGGAGGGAGAGAGAGAGAGAGAGCGAGAGGTTGAAGCGGGGGTGGCGGAGGAGATCGAAGCATCAAAGAAGGTTGTCCGATGGGGTTCTTGATGACGACCATCATCTTCGTTGTGGTGGGCGTTGTCGCTTCTGTCTCGGTGCGCCTCTGCTGCAACCGCGGTCCTTCCACCAATCTGTACGTCATTGCTTCAAATCCTCCTCATTCTTCGTTACTAAGGGTTTCGTGGCGTTTGGCAACGGACTTGTTCAAAATTCTCGATTCATTCCTTTCTACGGATGGAGATCCATGGAATTCTTTACCTGATATGCTGGTATCGCTTGTATTTTTGTCTTGCATGTGTAATCTGGAAGGTCTCTGATATGATTTCTGTGGAAAAGTCTCTTTTTTAATTTGTTTTTATCTCCATAAATTGACGTCCTCAGGCCCCCATAGTAGGAGACTTATGTACTCGACCGCCCTTTTCTACAATCAATTCCTTTATTGTGCAAAAAGATTTGAAGATTCTTGCACTTTTCAATGGTATTGGTTGATTTAGAGGATTTGGTGTGATTGTCAGCAAATCTGGGCACCATTGGTAGTCAAAGAACCACATTAAATGGTAAAGAAAAGTTTATTATGTGTTCTTAAGTCGAAATATCCGAATCTTCTTTGGTATTGCTTATGTTCTTTTTTTTCTAATCTTTTCTCTGAATTAAGTGCTCATCCTTTTACCAATGGGTGTCTATTTACGCCCAATCGTAGATGCAGATTAAATTCAATTCTTGAGACTAATTTAGCTCAACTGATGGTGCTTTAACTGATCTCAATTAATATTAATGTGAGCCTTGAATTATCAGTCCATTCAGCCCTTCTGCGGGCATCAAGCCTTGTAAGGTTCTGTCTGGACAACCTGAAACCTGTACATTAGAAAAAGGATTAACATAACAATGATTGCATCATCTTTTGGTTCCTCAAGCTCAGCATCCATGAAAAATTGGCACCGCTATTTGCTAATCTTCCTATGTGAGATTTTCATGTCTCATTCTGATGGATCACTTACGAGAGAAGCAAATTGGGAATCATTGTCCTCGTCAACTAACCATAGAAAATGACTACAAGATCCAAGTTTGGAAGTCCAATGTTTCCATAGTTAGGGCCCTAATATTTAGGATATTATTGATATTGTAGAAGGAAAGTTAGATTAGGAAAGCAATTTATCATTAACCCAACCATAACTTTGAGGAGGCTTCTTTACCCTTCTATTATTTGATTGGTGAAGATCTAGTCATATAATTTTAGTTTATTTCAAATGCCATAAGATATATGATGTTATATTCTAGTTTAATTGTCAGAACATGGTTCTTCGACTCAAGATGCCTGAAAAGCATAATAATGGCGAATAATCATTGTGTTATTTCATTAAAAGTTCAAGGTATAGGTTAACCAGAACAAGGACTTCCCAGTAAAATCTTGAAGGAACCTCATTGCTTGGATTTTCACCACTGAGTTTGAATGAGCTGATTTCTGATTTTTAAATTACAGATGGTAGATATATTAGCAGTGTCTTGCAGTATAGATAATATTTTATGGTGAGAATGATAGAAATGTAGATGTCAAGTGGGCAAGATTATGAGTAGAGCATAAAGGGAAAGGCTTCTTTAGACTTTTTTGCAAGAGATATTTTCAGACAAATAAAAATAACATTTGAAATAAAAATATTGTTGCAGCAAAGCATTAAGAAGGATATTGACTCCACCTATCTGACTTAATTTTATGAATACCTAGAAAAAGAAAAAATAGCTACAATGCTTCCCTTCTTCCACTCACCAGCTCAGCCATGTTATTTCTTAATGAATCGAATTAGGTTTGAACAAATTAGGTTTCAGAGAAAGTAAAGCAGCCACTGATATAATCTATAGTGACCATCAATCCAGTCCGGCTTCAAGACCCTATTGAACTCTGAATCCCCTCATCTCTGCCCACTTGACTTTTAGACATCATTTGCTTCAACTCTGCAACTAATCTAATTCTAGTTTGCATTCGAAAACATAAAAAATGACCCTAAATGTAGTATTAATTGTTCACTCTATGATAACAGGAAATTATTTATATAGTGGGGATTTCAGATGCAATCCTGATGTTCACAAATTTACTTACTGAAAGACCAACCTTTGGTACCAACCACTTTCTAGCTGCCAGTCCAACATTGGAAGGTAGATTGGGAGCTACTTTTAGTTAGGGTGATTACTAGCATGATAGGTGATGGTATAATCTGTTGTCATGATAATTTCTAGTTCAATGTCAGATATTGCTGTTGGTTATCATTTTTGTTAGTGAAAATGTTAAGTGATTCTAACAATTTGGTTGTGCAGGTTTCATTTAACATTGATCATCACAGCAACAGTTTGCTCTTGGATGATGTAAGTTCTTATTGCTATGGCTTTGTGGCATTCTTTTAATTCATTACAATCTTTAGTGGTTCTAAGTTTGTTTTGCTTCCATGTGATCTATAACAAGATATTTTGCTTCCATGTTATTACATAATCTCTTAGTCTTGCTAAGAATTGGTTCTACTGATAGAAATTATCAATATTGCATTAACCGATAAAAATATCATCAGAAGTATACAAAGAACTTTCCTAAGGGGAGCTGAACTGTACGTTTGAAAATTGTGGAATTCAGAATTTAGAAAGTTTTGATGAGCTTAGAAGTGTCTATTTCATAGGAATTAGCTACATCAAAATTGACCACATGAAACATTAATATTTTCTAATATGATAATATCAACAGATACTGAATCACTAATTTAAGATCCAAAGGCCAGCCAGATAGCTTACTGTAACAATGCAACAGCCTCCCGCCTTATATTTCTGCTGTCTGAACATATAATTCACAATGGCTAAGAATTATCTTTGATGTACACTTTATTCTTTTTCTTAGTATGGGATATACACTTGTGTATGTTCAATTTTTGTGTTCAATTAGCATGCAAAATGTAACCGCACAAGTGATTTAGAATATTGTTGGATGTTACAAGTATTTAATTTCCTGTTGGGTAAATTACTAGTGTATTCTGGTCTTTTTAGTCTAGACTGAAGGGTTGCAACTGGTACCAATGTACATAAGAGAATCTTTGGTAACCATGCAATAAAGTTCTTCATGATCATAGCCCTGCCATTGGAGGTTTTCATCCAGTCAATAGCAACTCCATTCTTGTTGGCTGCAACCTCTTAGGTGCTTAGTAGCTAGGCCTTAAGTTTGGACCTAACTGATTTTAACCAATAATGTGGAAGTCTTTTTCCCACCATTTTTGTTACTTTATTATTTTATTTTTAAAATATTTTATCACCAATCTTGATCCCATCTGAGTATATAATCCTTAGCTGACGCATTAAAGTTTCTTTTAATAATAGTTGTGATCTACATTACAGATTTGTCATATTCAAAGGAATTCATGTTTCCTAACTTTATATATTTTGAAGAGAAGAAATTAAATAACGCTATCAATTTTAGGAGTATCTCTTTGATGGCAATGAGAATCCACTAAAAAAATTATAGTGATAATATGAAATTTTATGCCAAGTGCCATTTGACTGGAACTGACTTAATCAAAAGACTAATTGATTGAATCTTAGACCTTGAGCAAAGATATTATACTAACTGTAGGTTGCATCAGGGCCAAACATCCAAATCCTGTGTTAGGAACGTAAACTTTTGGAAGTAGGATATGACTCAAAATGTCTCAGGAAGGAGCATGACTACAGGGAATACATGCTAAACAGCTGCTGAATTTGGTAATGGGGCAGTAGTATAATCTTGTTACATCTGTCATGGGATTTTCATCACATCTGATTTATTATGTTGCATAAGAGATGAGGTTTATCTCTATTTTCTCCTCTTTTTGGCAATCACCCATTAAAGGTGTTTGATGCTTTGCGAGAGTGTAAAGCTTATTGTTCCCAGTTAAATTTAATGTCAAAATGGCAGTTGAGTTTGCCAAGCAATTTACCAAGTGAAAATGTCAAAAGTCTTATCGATCTTATTGTTACCTCACTGGTGAAATTTCCAATCATTAGTTTTATGAATGATTACCAATTTATTTTCCTGTCAGGTGGGCAATTGTCTATCTTGCGCAGCTGAAACCTCTGATTGTTCCAATCCTGAGCGAAGGAGAGTGAGATGCTTGCCA
Source organism: Musa balbisiana (assembly GCA_004837865.1). Classification (NCBI taxonomy): domain Eukaryota; kingdom Viridiplantae; phylum Streptophyta; class Magnoliopsida; order Zingiberales; family Musaceae; genus Musa; species Musa balbisiana. The sequence goes on along the minus strand of CM017191.1, from coordinate 5,104,231 downwards.
AAGAATAATTCAGATCGCCTGCTGTGATTCAACAAACGACATTCCATTTTGGTTGCAGTATATGTCAGCATCTAATTGTAAGATTTCTTCAATTTATTCTCTGAACCAAGTGAAGTGTTTATTATAACTTGAGATGTATCTTTATATTGTTTTAATAGTGTGCTTCATTTGGTTGATTCACTTAGCATTTACTTGTGGCAGTTGGCCCCAAGTAGTTAACTGGCCAATTTGTTGTTCCTCATCCACATTTATTTGATGTATGAGAATAAAGTGTATGGCCGTGTGCTAATATTGGTTTTGTATGAGCTGTTCAGTATTTTGTGGCTTCAATGCAGACATATTTAGCAGGAGATAAACAAACTTATATTCACATATAGTAGTGAGAATAATATAATTTTCAGTTTTGATATATCTAAGTAGACATTTTTATCAACTCCACCCATCTGAAACGATTATTTTTGAACCAAACTCAAGAATTGGGTATGATTGGTGAACTAATTATAAATTATCCTTTCTAATTAATTATTTTTAGTATCCCGATTTTTATACTTTTAAAAGCTACATTAGGATTTCTATACTTACGAAAATAAAATATTTAACATTGTTTCTTCTTATATCATTGATTCTATTGACGGAAATATTATTCATGTTTAGTGGTAAACATTTGCTAACCTCTCCCCCGACCATAAATCAGGAGGGTGAGATGATGGGGCAAAAAAAGGGAGTGAAAAAGTTTTATGTTCTTCCTCTTATATATATATAATTTCATAATCTTTCTATATCGATAATAATCATCTTCCAAGTATAATCAATATTTATCATAACTTGATTTTTGATTTGATCTGCAATGAAAGAACTATTGTATTCCTTATGATCCCAATTTAATATTAACAAATTATATTCATACTCTTTATGGAACTTAATAATTCTAAAATTATCAGTTCCACTACGAGCTACTATCATCTATTGATAATCGAAAACTTTACATTTTGTTTTGTTTTTATCTTATAACTTCAAGTTGCAACATGTTTAATCTCAAAGTCTCTTCCAATCAGTCTTTCAAGATTTTTTGAAATTCATCTCTATCTCAAAACACTTGACCAAAGATATTATTTGAATTACAAAATAGTATGTATAAAAAAATATATAATAAAAAATATATAATATATAATAACATATTATTTGAAACATATGATGGAAAAATCTAAGGTTAAGAATTTTTTTTTCAAAAATTTACTATATATATATATATAAGAAATAATTTTATGTTTGATAAACTTACAAATTACTCCATTGTTGTAATTAATATTTTTGGGCTTATGGTTTGTTTTGATTAGGGTTATCAGCAATATGATGAGCAGAAGAAAGCGCACAAGAAGAGGATAAAAGGTTCGTTCAGAAGCACCTATTAATTCGTATCATTTCGAATGATTCCAATCTCGAGAACAGATGAAAGCCACAGTAAGTCGATCTTAGTATTTAAGCTGTATTGTTGAGGGGAGACTATGATGAGCATATGGCTATGCGACATGATTTTCACGTTCTCTCACAAAATCTTAACCATTAAGCTTTGCACTGTTCTTTTCCCCTTCCGAAACTGCATTGGGTACGATCGGCTTTCCCATGCACGACCAATTGCAAGAGCCGATTCGTGCAGGTCTTGTGGCTCTCCCACTGTGGAGCACATGCATGCATGGTGGTCACTGCTTGCAGTGGAAGGTGAGTTGGAGGTGGTCATGCTTGTTGCCAAAAGGTTAGTGATAAAGAAGATAGTGTGCATGCAGGCAGTCTTTATAGGATGAGATGTTGATAAAAGATACAATGAAAGGCTTTATCTTATGTGATAAGAAGCAAGTGGGATCTGATGACACAAAATGCAGCAAAAGCTAGCTTCATCATATTTAGTGGTGGTCATGTCTGCTTTCCAAGAGAAGGAAGATGGGAAAAAGCAGGGAATACCAACATGTTGAAGGTCCTTTTGCCTACGATGATCGAGTGGCCAGAGTTTTCTAGGTTATCATCATCACAAGTGCATTGAGCATTGATCATTCCATCCTGAAAGAGATGGAGGAGGAGGACAACAACCATGGAAGGAGAAGGAATTCGATAGAAGAGTAGACTTGGTGCACAGTGCATGCACTGTACCGTAGATGACAGAAACATGTGGGCAATCAACATGTCCACTCCTGCAATTGCTGACTGCACAGGAAGGTCCCCCATTTGATTTTACAGTATGGTGGATTGAGAAATGTAAACGCTATAGACCATGAGGACGAAACAATCTGGAGGTGATGCTGATGTTTGCAGAGAGATGCATCTGCCACTCAAAGTGTTCTTGATAATCCTTGTACTTTGGTCCTAAATTTGATTTACATATTGCATCTCTTATTTTCTTTCTCCTTTCAAATATGTTGCAGGGAAAGAAAAAGGAAAATAAATTTCCTTTTTCTTTCTTTTCTTGGTTGAGCATAAAAAAAATTGCAAATGATGCTTTGGTGTCTGTTATTCCATGAAGCAAATTCTTAGCCTCAGATCCAATGCAAGATTTCTGAATCATATGTTGAAGCTAATGTTTCCATTCGACAAAATGTCTCATTCCTTGATAGACTAGAAAAAAGATGGAAGAACATTTGTCTGTGGTCTCATAAGCTGCTAAATGAAAACCAGTCTATCAAATGGTGTCCCACATCAAAGAAGAAGATCCAATCCAACATGATTGCTATATCCAAGATGAAATGATAAAGAATTAGAGACAGATTGATATTTGAAAGAATACAAGTATCAAAAGCTCAATCAAATGTAGAAATAATTCATTCTTGAAAGATTCAGAAGTTTCTGTCACTCAACTTTTTCCCCCCCTTACTTCACAACTGATACTTGGGATAGAAATTTAGAAAGGGATAAAAAAATATGTTGCAATAACTTTTTTCAACTTTTTGAAAGTAAAGATTTTATTAGATAACTATTGAAAGTTTATTACATCATTACACATCCAAATCTTTGTGAGATTTCAGGAATACAAACATCATTCTCAATAATGCATGCTTTGGACCATTTGTACTAAATGAATAACTTGTCCCAGTTGCTTTTCTCTTTCCATTGGTGAGCTCAACAGTCAACTCTTCTCTCTCTCTCTCTCTCTCTCTCTGAGATGTTTCCCAGATGCGACCAATAAAACTTTCTTTGTTGTCCAAAGTCCTTTTATCTTGTTGGTAGGCAACAAACACATAGGAATTAGACTGCTAATAGACATGGTATCGAACAGACATCAATCTCAGATCAAACAATGGCCAAAACATAATCAAGTCTGCAATCCATAAATAGAAAATGCTGTTTAAATCGACCAAATTGTCCGAAAAATCCAAGAAACTTATATAGACATGATGATTTTGTCTGGGTAAAATAGATTGAGCCAATAAAATACCAATATGGGCAGTCAAACTTACTACCAAACATGAACACCTTATGGGGTGTGCTTATTGCTTACAAACCTAATTGGGATAATCTTTTCAAATAACAACATATAGATTAAGATGTGGATTATTATTTTAATGTTGCAAGAGTTTCAACATAATATTAGAGAGGATAAGATCCTATCCCAGAGTTATTTGGTAGAAGGATGACAAGTGCACTTCTAGATCACATCAAGATTGGGACAGGCCCCTTAAGTGGGTGATATGGTCCTTAAATTTCTGGTCAAGTGATCTGATGACCAGGAAACTTAATCTTTATTCTACTCCTTTCTTGATTCCTTTCCCTTTACTACCATTTTGGTATTTGGCTACCCACATTGAATGCTTGTTGGATATGTAAAATTTACTTCATACAATTGAGACATCACTATATCTGAAAATATTATCAGGAATAAGTTAACATATCTTATAATTATTTATCTAAGTATTCAAAGCCATGTTTTGAATACTTAGGTAAATAAGTGAATGAATTTTTTGTGCAATAGTCTTTTCTTTCTCTTCCAAACACCTGTAGTCAATCTGTGGCAGCCCTTGGGAGATCTGTTGGCCTATGGAAACCAGACATCCTTATGTACCCCTCCTTCCTCCTCCATTGATACCTGTGATACTATGATGATTACTGTGCAAAAAGAAAAGTGTGAAGAAGTTGACAGAGTGATTTTTATATTGGTTATAATTTGTAGAACACATATTATTCCAACCTCCATGCCATGGCTTCATATCATCAACAATGTCAACAGTATCAGGTAATATTTAATCCTATCTGGTCAGAAATGGAATCACAACCTAAGCCTTGCCCTGTGAAGGATCTGTCTTCTGAGAGAGGAATATACCTGTTGTAGCTTTGAGGGTGCCTTTCTGTGATGTCATATACTTTCCAAAAGGTGTCCTTGGTAGAACTTTTCACTTTCTCCTCTCTAACAGGCAAAGCATGAAAGGAAGTGTTCTAATGGAAATTAACTATCAGTAGTTACATTTAATTGTATAATGGGATAGTAAAACTCAAGAAATAAGTTGGAAACTGCATCTCTTTGATTCATTTTTTTCATAATAATAATCTAAAATTCCATATCTACCCTTCAAATGCAGTGGAGCCTCTCAACTACTCTCTCTCTTCCTTTCCTTCTCTCACTCGATGGTTCTTTTTCTTGCCTCTGGTCCATCTTGTTCTATAAATTCCACCCCTCTCATAGGCTCCAATTCCCTTTCCTTCTCTCCTCTTCTTCTTTGCTAAGCTTTGTAAGAGGTTCTGCTGCTGCTTTTTTGTTCTTCTGTAGTCCTCTTCCTGCTTGGAGTGGCTGGTTTGCCTCGAAGATTTTTCTTGGATTACAGCTGAATACTGTTGTTCTTGCTGTTGTCCTTGTTGTGTTGGTAGAAAAGGTCCCTCCTTTGCATCTCCTTCGACTGGATTCCTGTTCTTGGGATCCTTTCTACTACGAATTGCTGGGGAAACTCTGCCAAAATTTTCTCTGAAGATTCTGTTTCTGGGTTCAGCATCACATCCACCTTGCTGCTGAAGTCTGGGGTCGCTCTGTGCTGCTCTCTGTTCCAAGATCTCATCTTTGTGTACTGAAATCTCTCGTTTTTTCCCTTTTCCTTTCACATGCAGCATCGGTTTCTCATCATCTTTCCGATCTATGTCTATGTTGGCTATCAACAGTGAGATCTTTCTCTCTGGATTTATGATAACTTCCACTCTCAGGCGCAGCACCCATCTCGTTCAGTCCTTCTCTGTTGTCTTCCTCTACTGGTTCTATGTGTTCTCGTGGACTCGTTCTTAGTATCCTTTTCTAAGTAATAATCTTTGTATACCGATACTATTTAGCCTTATTTCGACCCAAGATCTAGTCTTTCCTGAGGCATCAGCATCGTAATCTCTAAAGGACTGCTAAAGATCTCAGTGTTCCATGGCTTCTCCCGGTGGGACTTCGTCAGGATCCAGCCTGCTCCAGACGTCAGGCTCCGAAGAGGATCTGCAGGCACTGATGGACCAGAAGAGGCAAAAGAGAATGATATCCAACCGCGAGTCCGCGAGGCGGTCGAGGATGCGCAAGCAGAAACATTTGGACGATCTGACGGCGCAGGTGAACCAGCTGAGGAAGGAGAACAGCCGGATCCTGACATCCTTGACCCTCACGACACGGCATCATTCGGCTGTGGAGGCCGAGAACTCTGTCCTCAGGACTCAGATGGTGGAGCTTGGCAACAGGCTGCAGTCTCTCAGTGAGATCCTCCACTGCTTGAATGGGAACGCCACCATCACCAGTGGCCTGTTCTGTGATGGCCCTCAGGTCAATAATAGCTTTAGCCATCCATGGAACCTCATGTACATGAACCAGCAGCCCATCATGGCTTCAGTAGGCAATATGTTCCTATACTGACAGAGAGGGAGGTTGGTGTCTGCAGTGTTGCTATCACTGCTTTGTCAATGAGTTGGTCTTTGTCTATCATGGTGTCTGTTGTAGTATGTATGTTGGGTAGAAGAACAAGACATATATTAGTTTTCAGAGCTTCAAGGAATCAATCAAGATCTGTATCAAGCATAAACAGCTCTCTCTCTCTCTCTCTCTCTCTCTCTCTCTCTCTCTCTCTGTATATGTGCCATGTTATCAGAACTGATCAAGAGCTACATTAAATTGCAGTAGATCTGCTTTGACTTATGAAGATGCCCAAACAGATTGTGAAAAGCTCAAGAGTCTGATAGATTGAAATGATAAAATGTGTGACAAGTGGCTTGAAACATGTAGACTACAGAAAACAACTTGAATTGTTAGGTCCATTACAAAGGCATCATTTCAGCATAGACATCTTAATCAGTGAGCTCCAAGTAATACAATATCAGTTGCCATTGTTGCTGATGCCTGCCATTGTATTCTTTTCTGCCTGGATTGTGTTGGCTGGCCAGTCTGATAGCTGAAGTTAATGTTGCAGACAATTTCTGGGATGGAATCTGCTGAAACAAAGCCACACTGTGCACCTTAGAGCTATCCAATGGTGCATTCACAGGTGTATGCACATGTAGTACTGCTCTCTGACTTCCATTATTTAACATTGTTATCTTGTATAGGTTATGACAACATCTTTTTTCTTTGCTCCCTGTGGACCACAGTGTTTGTCTGTGGACAAGAATCAATAATTGATCCTGTGAATTTAAGTTTCACTCTGTCAAAAACTTAGTAAAATATCACCACATGAGTCCAAGTTCTGAGGGTCCTGCAAAATATAATTTCCAGGAAAAGGAAAACATAAATGAATGTTCATAGACATAAAAACTGACTGCTGATTCCCTGTGATCACTGAACATGTTGATCCAAGCATTGGTGGCTGACCAAGAAACTAAGACAAGAACCTTGAGTGCAATAAAAATGTCATTCTTGACATATGTATTGAATTGTGTGTGTATATATACATACACATACACACACATAGATATAGATATAGATATATATCATCTGAAGAAGAAAAGTGCAAATTGTTATGCTTCTTCCTTTATTCAATTGCTAGAAGAAGCAAATTGTGATACTTCTTCCTTTGCTGTTCTTGATAATGCCTTGCTGAAAAAGGAGGGTTATCAAGTTTATATGTAAGGATTAACTCCACACAAAAAGTGTGTTGGGATGATGAAATCACCTGTCATGCTCTTTATTTTAAGATCTCAATGCATGATAAGAAATGCTTCAGAATTCCATGTTGCAGCTCAAAGGAAATGAAGAGGTGCAGGCAGCCATTAATGAGGAGACAAGGCAAAAGGCAACCTTGGGTTACTGGGACAACACTTTGTACTTCTCTGTATCTGCCTGTGATGGTGGAAATCTTTGGTGACTATGGCAGTGGTGGAGTGATCACTCATCACATCTAAAAAAAGCTTGATCATGACCCTAAAACTCCTCATTGAGTGGCACTTGAAGGTGGAGCATGTTCCAATCAAACAACTGTTGAGAGTAGTCCACAGACAAAGAGTTAGGCACTGGATCACATCAAAGCCCTTCTGAAGACATTAGCATATGAAAGTTGGTAACCTTAATGCATCATGAGAAGCTTAATCTACACATGTAGATTTCAGAAGAATATGGTTTGACCATGTAACTTGGAAACAGATGAGCAGCATATATGAAAGGACCAAAGATGATAACACGAAACCATGAAACACATGCCATTAGCAGTAGTAGTAATATTAGATAGCATGTTTTGCCACAGCTCAAGTCATTCTTTGTCCTTTTAGCTTCAGCTTTGCCAGTTTTACTGCCAACCGCCAATAGATCCTGTCGATCCATTGGAAGACAGCAATCCTCATGCCCTGTTTCACGATCATTGTGCCAACAAAACCCCAAAATCCAACCACGAATCCTATGACAATGCTAGCAATGTTCAGTATCATTTCGAGCTTGTCACTGTTATCTTCTTCTTGAATTCCTGCAGAAGCTGGACCTTGAGAAGCTTCATCACCGGGGCACTTTGGCAAAGGCGTTCCACAGAGGCCTTTGTTTCCGACGTAGATCGAGGGATCATTTAAGGTCTGCAATTGATTGCTCGTCGGGATTCTTCCGGACAAGTGATTGTAAGACAGGTTCATGTGGCTCAGGAAATTTAGAGCAGACAAGCTCAAAGGAATCTCGCCGCCGAGATTGTTCATCGACAGGTCGAGTGATTCCAGCTGCCTCATGCCGCCAATATCGGTCGGGATTTCCCCCGCCAAATGGTTCTTGGACAAGTTCAGGAAATGCAGTCCATGGAGATCGGTCAGCTCAACCGGAATCTCGCCATGCAGATCGTTGTTCGACAGATCTATGCTCGTCACCAGCGAGAGCACGGTGCTGTACTCGATGGTCGATCCTTTGGTGGTTATCAGGACATGCTCACTGTAGTACCGCGCGTTGCTGTCGATCAGCGGCTCTATAACATTCTGTATCACGACCATTGCGTCCAGCATTCCAATGGACGAAGGGATGGCACCAGAAAGATTGTTGCAGGAGAGATCCAGGACATGGAGGGATGTGAGGTTGGATATGTGCGCCGAGATGGTGCCATGGAGTAGATTGGACCTCAGCCGAAGAACCTTCAAATACGAGAGGCTGCTTCCTATCCACCTCGGTAGCTCACCAGACAACCTGTTCTCACCCAGATCAAGGGTGATCAATTGCTTGCAGTGTTTCAAGAAGGCAGGAAGACTTCCAGAGAGGCTGTTATTGTTCAGGTGCAGAGACTGTAGCGATGTTGGATATGAGCTGTGGCAGTCCGGCAACTCCCCGTACAAGCCATTGTTGGACAGATCGAGGACTTCCAGTAAGGTCATGTTGCAAAAGAAGGGAGGGAAGTCTCCACTGATACGGTTGTCAGACAAGGTCAAGATGGATGGGTTCAGATCAGCTGCGAAGCTCCGGGAGAGATGTCCCGAGAAGGAGTTGTTGGAGAGGTTTATGATGCTCTGCTCGACAGAACGCACAACTGGTAATTAACCATGCAAGCTGTGGAGCTCAAGTCAAGGTAATGCCAGCCACTGGGGTTGAAGCCCGAGAACCAATCTGGAATGGCACCCAGAGCCCTGTTCTGGAAAGGTACAGGTTTTCTAGCCTCGTCTGGGTTCGGATCCAAGCAGGAATTATGGTTCCCAGATGACAGGAGCTCATTCCAATGGTAATAGGCATCGAAAGGAGGAACCCAGTCGTCAGGCAGGATCACCCTCAAGGTGTTCTGAGAAATGTACAAGAACTTTAAGATGGCGAGATTGGCGAAGTGGGATTCGGTCTGTACTCTAGGTTGCACAAGCTTCCCATTCCCCTCGGTATGTTCCCCGTCAAGCTGTTGGAGCTCAAGTCAAGGTAATGCCAGCCACTGGGGTTGAAGCCCGAGAACCAATCTGGAATGGCACCCCAGAGCCCTGTTCTGGAAAGGTACAGGTTTTCTAGACTCGTCTGGGTTCGGATCCAAGCAGGAATTATGGTTCCCAGATGACAGGAGCTCATTCCAATGGTAAAGGCATCGAAAGGAGGAACCCAGTCGTCAGGCAGGATCACCCTCAAGGTGTTCTGAGAAATGTCCAAGAACTTTAAGATGGCGAGATTGGCGAAGTGGGATTCGGTCACATTCCCTACCAACGAGTTCGAGGGGAGGTACAACTCAGAGAGTTCAGATAACTGGCCCAAGCTTGGAGGGATGATCCCACTCAAATTGTTGTTCGAAACATGCAGGGAAGATAGACGCAGTGGTGGAGAGCAGTTCGACAAACCATCTATGAAATCAGCAAGCTCCCCTGCGACATTGTTGTCGGACAAATCGATGTACTCTAGGTTGCACAAGCTTCCCATTCCCCTCGGTATGTTCCCCGTCAAGCTGTTGGAGCTCAAGTCAAGGTAATGCCAGCCACTGGGGTTGAAGCCCGAGAACCAATCTGGAATGGCACCCCAGAGCCCTGTTCTGGAAAGGTACAGGTTTTCTAGACTCGTCTGGGTTCGGATCCAAGCAGGAATTATGGTTCCCAGATGACAGGAGCTCATTCCAATGGTAAAGGCATCGAAAGGAGGAACCCAGTCGTCAGGCAGGATCACCCTCAAGGTGTTCTGAGAAATGTCCAAGAACTTTAAGATGGCGAGATTGGCGAAGTGGGATTCGGTCACATTCCCTACCAACGAGTTCGAGGGGAGGTACAACTCAGAGAGTTCAGATAACTGGCCCAAGCTTGGAGGGATGATCCCACTCAAATTGTTGTTCGAAACATGCAGGGAAGATAGACGCAGTGGTGGAGAGCAGTTCGACAAACCATCTATGAAATCAGCAAGCTCCCCTGCGACATTGTTGTCGGACAAATCGATGTACTCTAGGTTGCACAAGCTTCCCATTCCCCTCGGTATGTTCCCCGTCAAGCTGTTGGATGACATGTCCAGGCGCCGCAAGCTTCGGAGGCCCCCGACGGTCGCTGGTATTCGTCCAGTAATGAAGTTGTTCTGCAAGTACATGGCCTGCAAGTTCTCCAGGTTCCCAATGGACGGAGGTAGGTGCCCTGTGATGTTGTTATGCGACAGGTAGAGCTCTTCGAGGTTGCGGAGATTGCCGATGCTCTCCGGTATCGATCCGGCGATGGTGTTCCGTCCCAAATACAATTGTATCAGGTTGGTGAGGTTCCCTATGCTCTGTGGTATCTCGCCACTGAGGTTATTGCCGGAGAAGTATATGAACTCCAAGCGAAGGAGATTCCCAACGGTCTGTGGAATGTCACCGGAGATTTGATTGGAGCTGAAGCTTAGATACCGTAGGCTGCTGAGATTTCCCAGCATCTCGGGAAGATGCCCGGTGATCTGATTGTTGTCTATGACCAGGTACTCCAGGTGCCTTAGGCTCACCAAGATGCGTGCGATGTCTCCGGTTAGCTTGTTCCATTTCAGATCCAGCTTCCGCAAGCGCTTGCTGGCGTTGCCCACAATCCCATAGATTTCGCCTTCGATGTCGTTGGCCGACAGATCTAATTCCAGCAAGTTAGTGAGAGCCGCCAGCGCAGGTTGCAGCGGCTGGATATCGAACCCGCCGCAGGAGCCGAGCTGGAGATACTCGAGGGTGCTGGCGTTGGACAGCCAATCCAGGATGGAAGTGTTTATGTTGAGGTTACCGGAGAGATCGAGCATGGTGATGGAGGTGAGATTGAAAGGCGGCAGGGAGGGCGGGACGTACGTGGGATTCGACCACTGCAGGTGCAGCACTTGGAGGGAGGGGATGGAGTTGATGGAGTGGAACCAATTGGTCGCTAGCGACATGTCGACGCAGCTCATGTCGAGATACCTGAGATAAGGAAGGTGAGAGAGCCAGCCGAGGTCATCCACGTGCAGGTCGCCGTAGCACCCGTTGAGGTCCAGGTAGCGAAGGGCGGAGAGGTTCCCCAGCCGAGGAGGGACGGCGCCGGCGAACATTGCGCTCGACAGGTTCAGGTACTCCAGATGCACCAGGGATGAGAACGTCTCGGGCACGGCGGCGGAAGAGAAGTTGTTCATGCTCAGGTCCAGGTACTTGAGGTGCTTCAGCTCAAGCAGAGAAGGGTTCACCCTGCTGGCGTCGACGTCTCCGACAACGTCCAGGTAAGGGAAGCGGAGGTCGAGCTTCGTGACATGGCCAGTGGCACCATCGCAGGCCACTCCTCTCCACGTACAGCAGTCGTCGCCGGTCCAGGAGGCGAGCCAGTCGCCGGAAGGGTCGTACATGTCGGCGCCGACGGCAAGGAGAGCCCTCCTCTCGCTCTCTACGCAGCTCCCCTTCGCCTCGAGACGAGAGATGGCTCTGCTGCTGATGAGCAAGGCCATCAGCATCACATACATCGGAACAAGAGCTCCACTTCCGCAGCCATAACCAGTAGCCATTGCTTGATTAGGGGAGGAAGAGGGAAGATAGGTGCGATGCTGTGGCAATCAAAGCCACACATATATATCATGTTGCACTGTGGATGGTGCAAAGTGCGGGGGATGGTATGGTCCCATGCACATTGATACATGTACGTAAGGTTTACGTAAGGCATTGTGGGAAGGATGACCGGTGATAGCACGCGTGTTTGACGGGTGCTTTGAGCATGTACTGCCGATGGGAATAAATATAGGAAATGGGACCAATATGAAGGAGAAATAAGTGAGATGTATTTGGACTCACGTCACATCACATCACAGACATCATTTTTATGTATTAGGAAGTTGTTGGGAATGTGACAGGACTTACAAAGAAGGAGACATTAGGTTTTGGTCAAACTTGTCATCTGACTTGGTGATGGCTGCATTATAGCGTAGGTGTAAGGAGGATGTACTGATTATTTATATGGACTAATAGGTCAATTTTTCCACAACTATGTATCCACACAATGATTTATGACTGAATTAAATCATTATATTTAAAGAGAAAAGGAAATGAAAGTGATATATTTTTTTATTAATTAGAAAAGACCTTAAAATTATGTAAGAAGCTAATATAGTACATATATATTTTCCAACAAAAGACAAGCACCCAAAAATAAATCATCTTCTCGGTAGATTATAAAGGACTAGTTTAGCATGCTTGCCACTGTCTTTATTGTATTAATTCAAGGTTATTTTTTGTATTCTTTATGGCACCATATAATTAGGTTGATGTGACACCACTATCAGTTTTTATTTTTGTGATGAGTCAAACATATACTTTGTTGTTTGTACTCGAGTTCTATGAGTTGATCCTTCTAGTAAGTTTCCACTCCCACTTGACTTAGTCACAACTCTTAACACATGGCAAGACCAATTGTACATAACAAATGATGCATCGTAGTCAAACGCCAACGATTAGGTTAACATGAGGTGATCCAAGTGTAACTCCTATCTCTCGACCAAGCAATGAATGATGAGACCTACGATTCATAAGATAATAATATTTTGCTTAATAGAAGGACAAAATTTCTTTGAGAAGATACCCAAAAAAATCAGAAATGATGTGATGTATCGGAATTGTTGACATGACAAAAGCTTTTCTAACAAAGCTCTCTCTCTCTCTCTCTCTAGATCATGACTTCACTTTCAACTTGCTCCCTTTATCCATCAATCTTTTCGAGTTGGTTGATATCCCACCCACGAGTAGTGGGCTCGATTGGAACCTACAAGAAGATGACTAATGGTCTGTAGCCCGCAATGACCCAACCAATTTCCCACTAAATCATGCCTATAGTACGATAAAGAATATATATATATATATATACACACACACACACATGAGGATTATTGGCATGGAGACTATCTATTTTTCTTATGCTTCTTTCATCTCGTATATATTTTTGTATTAAAATCTTCCTACAAGGAAGGTGTAATTGATAGAATCGAAGTAGTATCTTAATTGTAATAATTATTGTTTTCAATTAAAATGATTGCAAAATTTGATCTTGATTTGATGTTGGCACTGGAGTGGATATGATATGATTTTTCTTCCCACTATCTAATTTGCATATGATCATTTGAAGATGTTATGTATGGGGCCACATATGGAATCAAATCTAGAAGGAGTTCCACACACAAACACATAGGTCAGTGGGAGACCCCATGATGGGGAGAGGAGCTCAGAAACTTATGGGAAATGGCTGCACACTCCCATGGGCATATCAAAACACTGGTTAAGATGGTTGGGCAAGTTGATGATGAAGAGATTTTGACACCAGAAATCAATCCATGAGATGGGATATGAGGAGAGTATTGAGGCATTCAAATTTATGTGTTCATCATCAACTTTATCCTTATAAGAAGTAAAGAAATTTAGAACATAGTTATTGTATCCGGATTGGATTTAATAATTTTGTATATTAATGATATAGTTCGAAACCCTAAATCCTAAACCCTACATAATTTTAGGTTATTGATGGCTTGATGAATATGTTCAAATGTCTCCATAATCTCCTCATATCTCATTAGAGGAGAATCATTAACTCATTAAATTATTATCAAAACCCATTTCAAGATACTACTGATAATGTTTCAAACGTCGCGGTTTAGTTGGGCCTAATAATAATAAATGATTAGGCCCATATAGCCCAAACCTAAGTAAATCTACTATTCCACAATTACATATACAATTGATCATATTTTGATTTGTAATGCATCCTGCAAGTGCCATATGACATTTGATATATCAAGTTTACTTGACTTGCAGTATATAAACTTTAGTCTTTTAAATCAGTCAACAGGTCAATCTTTATTCCTATTGATGAATGATCTCATTTAAAGTATGTAAACAATGCTAGAGTCCAATTGATGAGGAAAGATGAATCACAGCTGACGAATTCCAATTGATATCACAGTGATCACACTTTTCTGAACAACGAAGTACAGGAAAAAAGAGAAAGGGACAGTTGCAAGGAAGTCAAGCACTAATTGAATGTGATATTAATGAAGTTGTAATTACATGATAATGCTCCATGAAAACTTGGTATGAAACTTAATCTGCATGTTTTCCTACTTCAAGTGAGATCAGAAACACGAAAGAGGAACATATGAGATGATAAGGTCATTGCCAAGTTGTGCAGCCACTTCCTCCAACCACTACTCATGCAAGCTGGTTAGTTGCAGCAATAGATGAGTTGTTCATCTTCCATGTCTTGTAGCTTTCATCCTTTAGCTGGAGAATGTCATCCTGATAATTCATTAGCTAGCCTTAGCAGGCATTCAAATAGCTTCATGGAGGTGGGTGCATGAATCATCAGACTGATGCCACCAAACACACATTAGAAAGTAGCATTGGCCTCAGGAGCAGGTAGAGAATTGTCTGATCCAAGAACCAAACAAATGCAAAGCAAGGCAAAAGAGGCACCAATCCTTGATTGGCCATGGGAAGACACACACAGTATATGTGAGGCTGATTCATTTTGGCAATGTGAGGAGCAGGTATCCATGTCCACCTCAACTGCTACTGCAAATTACCTTTTTTTTTGGATAGAATTGCCAGTAGAGATCTGAGTTCAGATATTGTGGTAACTAATGCACTGTGAAGCTGGTACTCTTCTGTTTACTGACCTTTTCCTCATGTGCATATGAATGGAAGACTGGTAATGTAGTTGGACAGAGAGTGTGATAACATTGTTAGATGGCAACTCCTACATGCAATATTTAGATTATCATAATATGTGACAGTGGATCATAAGGGTTTGATGTATGCTAGATACTAGTTCATCACTATTCATCAGTTTAATCCTTTGGGTTAATGATATCAAGTTACCTTCTTGATGCCCATGTCTTCTAAATGCTATTATCCAAGTTTGACCAAGCTAGAAGTTGAAAAGGTAAACTAAGGAGTATTGGATTATTGTGCCATGGTCTTCCCTACCCTTTCTAGGAGGCCTATTGTGTCTTTCCATAAAGTTTTGTCTCCCTATGAAGCCACCTATCCGGGACTGAGCTTGACTTACCACCTAATCCTTGTGGCTGTTTATGGATCTGAGGAATTTATTTGACATTTCCTTTACATTTATTGTATGCACTAAATCCTTCCTTTGAACTGTCAATGGAACTTGTTTTCCTCAGAGGAAGTGACTTGAAACCTTAGGTTGGCAGGACTTCTTATTGCACAGTAACTAAGGTCAGTAAGATCCTTTTGTCAGATTTTTATTTGATCTTGTGCTACAAAAACATGAGCCAAAACTAAAGAAGGTTTTCGTTCATTTCTAAGACAACATTTGACCACCATTGTAAGCAGATACAGTCAACTATTGCAGAGCTATGTGAATAGCAAGTCAAATCCCAATCTCAAAAGAAGTGAAGTGATTCTAATAACTTGCATGGTCCTGTTGAATAAAATACCTGTTTCTGTTATACTTGCTCTTCTCATGGTGGCCATGGAGTAGGAGGAAGAAGCTAAGCAATAGCCTACTAACTCCACTACCTCGAATTAACTGTTATGCCTTTCTGCACTATAAATGCCCCAATCTAATCTTCCATGATCACCAAGAAGCATTGCAAGAAGAAGAAGAAGAAGAATAAGAAGAAGAAGAACCAGGAAACATGGCTCTTTCTATCAGCAGCTTCCTTATGGTCCTCGCAGCCCTCGCTCTTTCTCCTCTCTGCTTCGCCTTCCCTTTTGGCGGCCCGTTCCTCTACCCACAGTTCTATGACCACTCGTGCCCCAAAGCCCAAGAGATCGTGAAGTTCATCGTCGCGAAAGCTGTTGCGAAGGAAGCACGCATGGCTGCCTCCTTGCTTCGCCTGCACTTCCATGACTGCTTCGTTAAGGTTAGTTCGTTCGACCACATCACATAGAGCGAAACGCAATGTGTAACACTGTTGTGTGTGTGTGTGTGTGTCTTTCTCTCTCTTCCAGGGCTGCGACGCATCCATTTTGCTGGACAGCAGTGGGACTATTGTGAGCGAGAAGGGGTCCATCCCTAATCGCAACTCCGTGAGAGGGTTTGAGGTCATCGATGAGATCAAGTCTGCGTTGGAGAAGGCGTGTCCTCACACAGTCTCCTGCGCCGACATATTAGCTCTTGCTGCCAGAGACTCTACTGTCCTGGTATGAGACATATCTCATTCCATGCTAGGGTTTAGATCTAAAGTCTCAGATTAGATTTATGTTGTTTGTGTTGTGGATTAGGCTGGTGGCCCGTACTGGGATGTTCCACTGGGAAGGAGAGACTCACTGGGAGCAAGCATACAAGGGTCTAACAACAACATTCCTGCTCCCAACAACACTTTTCAGACCATCCTCACCAAGTTCAAGCTCAAGGGACTCGACCTTGTGGATTTCGTCGCCCTCTCTGGTAACCTTAACACATGTAGCTTTATCTCAGGAATCACGCATGCAGTAACAGCGAGGTGATCCGATGCGATGCAGGTAGCCACACGATCGGGCTATCGCGATGTACCAGTTTCCGGCAGAGGCTGTACAACCAGACCGGGAAGGGGTTCCCTGACTTCACCCTCGACCCGGCCTACGCAGCTCATCTGCGGACGCGATGCCCGCGCTCCGGCGGCGACCAGAACCTCTTCCCCTTGGACTTCGTCAGCCCCACGAAGTTCGACAACTCCTACTTCAGGAACCTGATGGCCAAGAAGGGCCTCCTCAGCTCCGACGAGATCCTCTTCACCAACAACCCGGCGACGATGCACCTGGTTGAGCTCTACGCGGCGCACAACGAGCTCTTCTTCCAGCATTTCGCCAGGTCCATGGTGAAGATGGGCAACATCACCCCTCTCACTGGGAACAAGGGAGAGATCAGGATGAACTGCAGGAAGCTGAACCATCAATAAGTGCAGTGACGACTTCCACTGGATGCTCTTCATGTTTCTGTAATCCTCGGTTGTTCTCTCCCCTGTGAGCTATCTCTGCTTGATGTTCTTGTTGGCCCTCCTCAGGTTAATCTGCTCGAGTGAAGTACCCAAAACCAATAAGGTTGATGTGTTGTCACCATTTATTTTCCTTCAATTGTAATCTTTTAGCCTCGTCCTCTTCCGAAGTGGTTGGAAAGCAGCATGAAGAATGCATGCATGTGTGTTGGTGTCATCTTGCTCAAGAGGCACGTACCTTCTGCCATGCGTGTCCATACATCGTGCTTTGAGATTCGTGCAGAGGAGATACTTACGCGAGGGGATCCACGTCGTCCATCCTTTGAGATGCCCACCAACTTCTGATGGCGCCATTACTTGAACGCCCCACCAAATGGACTCCCAAGACCTTTCTCAAAGGTTTTTTTGGGATCAATTCCCGGGAGTCTTCTTCTAAAAATTCGATTTTGTGAGGTCTTCTGCCCTAAAGATCGAATTTTGATGTTCTCCTCATGCCAGTGATCCTGTTGTTAGATTACCATCTGAGATATTCTAAAAGCTTTGAGATAGCAGGAAATCTCCGCATTTTTCCTTTTCTTCTTCCTTTTTCTATTATTGCGGCTGTCAAATCACTTTGAATTGGCCAGAATAAGCCAAAATCAATTCTATCCAATTTTGCCAATTTCTGTCTATAAGTCTGAGAAAGCAATTCAAGAATCATACAGTGTAGTTCATGACAAATTGCTCAGGAATGTCTTTCTCATGTCTTAGATAGTAGCAGAAGGAGAAAGCAGTTCCTTTAGCAGAACTCTTCAATGATCAACCAGTGACTGCTACCGAAGGGGAAGAACAGCATGTAAATACTTGGAACAGGATCGTCATTTATTATCTAAGTAGACAACCGAACCACTGATGCTTCGCCTTCCTCTTTGAGACAATCCTCTCTCTCGCGTCTTATTATCATCCATCAGTAGTTCCTGTGACAGTATCTTTCAGTAGGATTTGACTTGTTTAGACGACAAGTCAACCGGAACATTCTGTGGATCTGTGAACATGAATTTATGTTGAAGACGTGTACGATCAGTGTGATGCATCGGCAGGAGAGGCAACATTACAATTAGCAGCAGCAGAGGCTTTTGAAGTCATTCCCTCTGTTTACCAAAATGTTCTTGAGATGTTGAATGAGAGGCAAGAAAGAGATGAGCAGAAAAATTTTCAGGTAATGGCAATAATGGATATCCATTAATTTTCCTTTTCAAGGAATTGAGAAGAAAAAATAGCAATTTATTTATAAATCTATACTCTTCATAATGACAAAAAACAGAAAAGAAAATTTGTGATTAGAAGCAGACCAGACCAGAAGAAGAATACAACATGCATTTGAAGAAACTCTAGAAGAAATCCACATTAAATTCACTTGCCAATGCTCCTCGATGGACATCAAAGCAGGTCTCCGCTACATCACAAGACAGAAACCTCATGGAATAGGTACTGTAATCTTCTGAGCTCTCTGCATTTGTTTTCTCTTGCCAAGGACTAAACTTGTGTTCATGGGCCTCCCCTCCATTCATGTGCACATGAGGTGGTGCTTCCGCCTCACTCTGAGCTACCCAATTCAAGGTCTCATCTCCCACCACATCTTTCATCTCAGCTCCTGTGTTGCAATTCCAGTTGCTGCTGTTGCTTGAGCTGTCTCCATAAACATCCAACACACTGCTGTATTCACGTAGCCCTGAGTTGGCATAGCACTCATTCTGCGCTAGTGATGATTCAAAAGATTGGTGGAATTGGTTGTAGATGTTCACATTATTCTCCACTGAATCCAGACATGTCTCGGTTTCGATCAGCGGGAATGGGTCGAACACCGGCTGTAATGGCAACTGCTCGACATGTGTCCTGCTCGCCTCTTGGGCTTCGGTCTGTGTCTCGCACAGAGGCTTGTGCGTGCTCGGATCGATTCCTCTCTGTCGGAGTTTCTTCTTGAGGCACGAGTTCCAGTAGTTCTTGATCTCATTGTCTGTTCTTCCAGGCAATTGTGATGCAATCTGCGACCACCTGCAACCACAAAACGTGAGAAAGCCTGACACCATGAGCTGCTTACATGATCTCCTCCAGGCTTGCCTGCTACCTGTTGCCCATGATCTCGTGTAGGCTTATGATCAAATCCTCCTCTTGCTGCGAGAAGTTGCCTCTTTTAAGGTCCGGCCGCAGGTAATTGATCCATCTCAGTCTGCAACTCTTCCCACAGCGTTGCAGTCCTGCGATGAGAAAATAAGTACCTGAATTACACACAGGAATCGGGAGGAGAGGGGAAGAAGAAGATTAGAAACAACGAAGAGCTGAAGAATGCCTGCTAATTTCGGCACAGAGCTCCAACAGCCGACTCCATATCGAATGATGTAATTGTAGAGCTTTTCATCTTCTTCAGGAGACCACAAGCCTTTCCTTATCTTCTGCTCGAGACAGCAAGAATGTCGTCCCATTCCTCCAAACCCACGCCTGGTGTTCCTGGATGTGGAGGGACTTAAAAGGTTGATGTGCATGAGAGGATGAGGGAGGGGAATCATAAGCTGGATTTATTGTGAGTGCAATATGCTTGAGATTCAAGCTAGATGAGGAGGGGGAGGAAAGAGATGGGAGAGTGGAGAACACACACACACACACACACACACACAGACACAGAGATGGAGAGAGAGAAAGAAACAGAGGAGGAAGGTGAAGCAATCAAGTGGTTTCTAAGCAAGTCTCTGAGGTCCTTGCACTGCAGTGGATTGAGATTTAAGATAGCTTCAGTGGTAGGAACAGAATGAATAAAAATACTTCAAAAGAAGCTAGCAAGAGTTGATGGAGGGAAAGCCAAAAGCTTTGCAGGTAGTTGGGAGATGACATTTTCACTAGCTGTAATGACCATGAAGCTTCGTTAATCTGCAATCTTTTCTCAAAAATATTTTACATAAATTCATCTGAGTCAATGCAAGTATTGATCATTTATCAATCATTGCCTATAAAAAAACATTGGCATCAAAATTTTTGCATGTCTCATGTCGCAATTAGGATAGTTTCAGTTTACATTAGAGACCTTTTGTTCTGTGGATATGAACATATTTCATGGTCTCAAATTGTCACCTCGATGTAACGAAAATTAGTCGCGTCAGAATTGACCTAATCTTGGTGCTTCTCTAATCTCTACATGACTAGCTAACCACCGAAAATAATATCGGTGACTAGCAAAAGAAATTACTTGAAACTACTGAATCTTTTCCTTGATTCTTTTCTAGGTTTTCTCAAGGAGCTCAGTAAGATCTATTTTACCTTGAACTGTCTGTCATAGGGTTCAGAATCAAGTGACATGAAACATGAGATGTAGAGCTTCAATTTACTTTATATGGTGGTCCATTGAAGTCCCTGTCAATTGGCTTATCAGATTGAAGGTTCTATGTAAGCCTGTACTAAGAACAAGATGAACCATGTTGGCACTTGTTGATGATTCCTTAGGTTTGTGACAGGGAGAGATCAACCTCTGATCTGCTTTATTAAACTTAGCCTGCTTATGACAGTAATCATAATATTTATGCAACAATTACATCTATATTTTTAACAAAACCAAAGAGCCCCACCTGATTTTCCAGACTATAACATCACTGTAGTCTGATTACCTGCAGCTTGTTGGAGATGCCATTACTGTTTCAACTTTGAACACAGAATTGGCACCATTGTCATTCTTCCTGTTATAGTTTGAACAAAGGAAATTGAAGTGAAAATATTCAAAGTTTCATTCATTTGTCTCTCATGTATCTAAAAATAAAGAAATTTTGATGAATATGTTTCAGGCTGTGGCCACTGGAGTCTAAACAAGTGGCCTTAGACATGATCATAAGTCTGCATGATGTTTCCAGTTGCAATTGGCTGGACTTGTGGTAGCAGCACAAGAAATCAATGCAAGGATATCTTTGAAAACTACACAGAGAGAAAAAGAAAAAAAATGCTGTAGTTGTATTGTAGAAGACCACCAACTCTATCTTATGGTAATTGTGGAGACTATGAAGAGAAGCCACTATGTATATGGATGACAGAAACAAAATCTAATGAACTTCTTGGTCGACCATATTCATGTCAACAATGTCTGCCATCCATATATGGGTTAGCAACAACCACTGTTGTGGTGGCTGCTCTTCTTGTCCATCCAAATCTTTCCAAGACAACTTGGTATGGATTCTTAGATGCGGACTTGAAGGTCTTCCACCCTACGCTAGATTCAACTACATACATGCCTCCCATGAAAAGGAAACATCATAGTAGCTCATCTTTGAAGTCACAAAACCCAGAGCCAAGGGAACTACATAAGAAACAAAAGCAATCCAGTACTTTATCTTTCCTATTATGAGGTTGGCCCTATTTTAAGGTGCATGATTAATTTACAGGTCTTTCATGATAACTCACTAAACTAATTGGTTCCATCCAACAAAAGCATATGTATGTATTGTTGGAATGTATTCCTGTTGCAGAAAACTTAGGTTGATGCTGATACAAGGAAACACAGGGAATGCCTCATGCAATCTGCAGCCTTGTTCATTTCTTCACCCCTCACCAACTTTGAACAGGATGTGCTCCAGACTTCATAGTGCTGACTCAGTAATCTTTTGATCTGTTAACTTTGAAGAAGTCGATCATGCAGATGAGTGAGTTTGTCCACCTCAAACATTGCGTAACAATGAGATTTGGAGAATAAGCCTTGCAAATTGTTCTACAAGGTTTACTCATCATGATCTCTCATGGTGAAGGTTTCCAACATGCCTCTTCTCCCACACACCATATCCCAAAACTTTTCTGCAAAAGGACAGTCAAAAAGCAGGCGCAAATTTGTTTCGGTGAAAGGTATTTCTTCAGACACTCTACTAGCCAAAGGCAGGGATTAAGAGAAGGTAGACATGTTAAGCAGATGGATTAGTTGTTGACCTCAAATCTTTTTTTCCATCACTGAAAGATACTGCATGGAGGAAAGAGTGTCCCCCATGACAGATGCTGTCGCTGAGATGGAAAGATCAGGGAGATCTTGCTTGCAAGTTCTTCCCCAATCTTTGCAAGAAGCAACAACCATGATTGACTACATTCCAGCTTCCATGTTTTGGCACTGGAGAGAGATGAGCTAGCAAAGAGTGGGGAGAGAACAGTGCCTCACAAACACCTGCTACTTCTGTTCTTGGTCATTCAATGTTCCTTCACAGTTACTTAACTATGTCTCCTGACCTCCACTGGGCATGGAAAACGAACTCAATTACGGGTGGGAAACATCCGATCACCATCGACAGCTCCTCTGAGTGTAGTGACTGTCATCGATGTACCTTTCTTTGATTCATAGGTGGATCTTTTCGAACCTGTGACACATATTTTGATCTGACGTTGATGAATCATTGTACATCCTGCATACTAACACATGAAGATGACTGTTCGAGATGATAGGTACCCTTTTTTCCCTCAGGGAAAAGCAAATATGATAGAAGACGAGCATCCGATAAACCAGGTAGAAAGCTTAGGATTCACGTTAGCTTTATAGGAGCAAATCTCCTCTTCATTTGAAGCTGGAACAGCTAATGATTTGCCCATAACTATGATCACTTAGATTTAGTTGTACCAGGTTGAATGCTTCGGTGTGAGATCAATGAAAAGATGAGAGCAATTTAGTGTGTTAAGGCTGAGCTCAAGTCACTCCAGAGCATCTGGAATTGACATGAAGAAGCTTCATGCAGATAATTGCCATGAACTGGTCAAAGTTAAGCCAAGAATTTCTAACTCAGAACAATGTTCTTCATCCGGTAGATGCATTTCACAAAATATCCTTCTTATTACACCATTATGTTCAAGAATGACAGATGGTGCAAACTCAAGACAAAATATTCTCCAAGCTTTCTTGACCACACGAGGCCGACGATGTAGTGTTGATGAGGATGTCCACTTAGCCTCATGAGGTTGGCCATACAGTGCTGACGAAACAATTGACTCAACAAAATCGATACTCCATAATTATAGTCCTGATGATTCGATTCGATACATGATTTTACGATCGGACCAATCGCCCATCACATTATAAAAGACTCTTAGATATAATCTCGAAAACTTTTAGCTGAAACATCGAAGGGTAGATATAAGATAATTGTTTTTAGAGTCTCGATCCGAATCTCTGGATCCTGACACCTTAATCTAAAACGGATTCGAAAGTAAACATCAATTGGCTCCTACCTAAACAACACTTGCCATTCCAATTTCTCTTGCTTTCAGACGTGTGTCAAATCTACTTGTATGTATATGTAGTTTCGTCAATGTTTACAGCTAACATTAACTTGGTCAAAATGCCGACATTGGCTTTATTCACTGCAAATCCTTCTCGCAATCATTTGGTCGCAGGTCTTCAGTCTTCATGGGGTAGTCATGGAGAAGCATGCACAAGACTTCGCCATGGCCCCCAGGAACCAACAACAAAGCTTCCTTTTCAAGCAGAGATCATGATCCAGGGATGATAAGCTAAAGCAAAACAACGCAGACCCACCTCTCCTTCTTCCTCCATCCATCCATCATCATCAACCTCAGCTCTCTCTTCACTGTCTTGTTCATGTCGTCCCATGGAAAGTGATGGTCCTCAGCTAACCTTTCTGCCTTCTTCTTCTTCTCCATGTGGACCATCACACGGTACAACCCTCCATCACTGGAGCTGCCATCAAGGAGGACCTACGTGCCCCCCCTGCCCATGTAGATGATACTGGCATTTCAAGCCATCTGTGTCAGCAACACCTTCGGGGTTTGACACCGGGGAGATCGAAGGAATCTTTGCCGCACGCTCGTGCACACATGCAACAATTAAAGGGATTTAACAGCCCATGCCGACGTCCCACCGCTAATCATGCTTGCTTTGTTTGATGTTTAGAATGTAATCATCATTTGTTTGGTTGAACTATTAATCCTGCCGACAGAGTTTGACGATTCTAACTTCATCGTTCGAACAGGATCCTTAGTTGTGTATATATATATATATATATATATATATATATATATATGTATATATCTGAGGCAAAAGTTCTTCAAAAGCTTTTTATTGTTTTCACCTCTATATATGGTTTAAATTTTATATCAAGAATCAAGTCAAGTAGCCAATTATTTGCTAAAAGATACTATATACATAATTGTTAATGTGGATCCATCTTGTTCTTCCGTACTTAGACACCTTTAAAACTCAAACCATTATGATAGTTTTGAATAAATTTCTTGGAGGAGTTTGACTCATGATGATTTTTGTTGAAACTAGACAGTGATTCAATCTTACGATATGAAAACTTAACTTGAAATTCTAACTTGTGTGTCCTCATCGTCCAACATGAATCGACATGGTTTGATTATATCTCAAAAATGTGAGCTTATCCTGATAATCCACATAGTGATTTATGTGAGATGATTAGAGTTAGAGAACATCCAGTCGAAGAGATCCCGAGATAGCGATTGAACGTTCGAGATAACTTTTGAGTCAGACCGAGGTGGGTCTTAGCTTCCTCGAGGTTTTGGAAATGAGTTAAGGTATGTCTTGATTTCGTCAGGGACTTTACATAAGTAGCTAGTGTTAGGGAGATTTTTCGACTTGACCCCTCCGATGGTAAAGTTAGTTTTAGTGGAGTGGTAACAATAGGATTTTCTAGTCAGATCTCCTATTCAAGCCTTGGGAACCGACTTTTATACTTAGGCAGTCGATAGAAGGAGATTGACGATTGATGAGGATTGGTCCATACATCCTCTTGTGGCTCTTTATGAGGGCGACGAATTGCTACAGTTTTTTGTGGCATGTCGTCAATGAGGAACGACTATAGGAGTGTCGCTTGTCAGTCCAAGCGATTGTCAGGGATAGGCAAATGACGATCATTTGTATAAGCAGACTAGAAAAGGGACAGATAAGCTTTGTTGTCGATGGGTTACTCTTCTTGATGGCCCATCTGTATTGCCTTCCTTTGAGTTGCAATCTGTCAGGGGTGATATATTGTCGCTTTGTTGTTCGCCACTGTGAAGGGCAATGCTGGCTTCTCTCTGCCCACATCAGCATCTTGGTGGCCAGTTGGCATATCAAGGCTGATATCAGCATATCACCTACCATTCATCCCCCATGAAAAGTGTGTTTCGGGACTCCATAGAGGGGGCTTCGATTTTCACATTTTGTTCAGTCTAGGTCAACTTGGTCGGGTTCTTCAATTTTCACATTTTGGGTGTGCCTCATTCGATAGACCTATTGTAATAGGGCATTTAGGCATGAGTCAAGCTTCTCGACTTGAACACCTCAGGCATGTTATGCATGATGTCCCGTCGTAGCTAACGTTGTGGTGCAGGTCAGATTTCCCAACTCGTACGCCTCAGGTATATCATGTCTTACTTGCCTAACGTAGTGGGCATTCATCCCTAATGTCATAGGTTAAGAGCCTCTACTGTAATGGGCCTTGGTTCCTGTTGTAGCAAATTAAGGTCTTTCATCACAGTGAGCCTTTATCCCAGTCATATTGGGTCAACGGTTTCTGTTGTAGCGAGCCTTTATCCTAGTTATAGTGGGTCAAGGGTTTTCGCTGTAGCAGAACAGTGGGCTTCCGCCATAGCAGAGCCTTCATCCCCATCGTATTGAGCCTTCTTCTCCACCATAGTGGGTCTTCATCTTTATCGTAGCGAGCTAGTGGGCTTCCACTGTAGTAGGCCTTTGTCCCCACCCATAGCGAGTCTTCTTCCTCGTTGTAGTGGGTTGGAGGCCTCCATTATAATGAGCCAATGGGCTTCTGCCGTAGTAGGCTTTCATCTCTATCATGGCGGATCTTCTTCCCCTAGTAGTGAGTCTTCATCTCCATCATAATGAGTTGGGGACCTCCACCATAGCGGGCCAATGAGCTTCCATCATAGTGGGCCTTCATCCCCATCGTGACTAGTCTTCTTTCCTATTGTAGCGAGTTGGGGGCCTCCGCCAAAATGAACAAGTGTCATTTCATTATAGCGGTCGATCTGGCTAGGGTCTCCTCATCGAGTGAACCATATTACGATTAGTTTAGGTGTCAGGCATTGAATCCTAGCCTATCATCCTATCACATCGTGGTAGACTGACGGGATAGTAGAGAGATGTCAGATTGTAACAGGCTTTTTCTTGCCTTGTTAGGGACTCAATAAGCCTTGAGACCCATGTTAAAAAATCTGGATAGAACATCACATACGCAGTAGAAGAACAAAAAAAAATAAAATCATAGATTTTCCAGAAAATATCTTATCGTCATGCAATGATTAGTGCGTAAAAATGGATACTGAAAAACCGCACATATCACGTGAAATATGTTATATAGGGAGATTGTATATCCTTGAAAAATCTCAGGTCTATAGGAGAGGATGAATGAGGTCAACTATCATCATCTCTAGTGGTAATCCACATGGCAGATGGGGTGATGACGCTCCTTAAATCACTACATGATCTTCCTTTCCACGCGCACCATAAGACTACATCGTAATTTAGAATGGGTTGACCCTTCTTACTATCCACATGCCCCAAATTTGGTTTGTCAGCTAAAGAAGAGAGGAGATGGAGGAGAATATGAGGGGAGGCCAAGAGAAGACTAGCCTATGTCATCTTTTGGCCTCTCTTATTTATAGAGATTCCTATCATTTAACCCTAATAAATCCTACCATATTGGGTACATGATCTCTATTTAATTATCCAAGCCTATTGGATTAGTGGATCTCTACCCAATAATCTCTTATTAGCTCTTATTGGATCTTATCCATATGATCCAATAATTCATGGGCTTACTAGATATCCAATAAGATAGAGGCTCCAACGGATATCTCATATCTGAACCTCTACTCGTCGCAATACCTACCATATGTGTGTGACCTTTTAGACCTAATATCAAGTTGGTCGTAAGTCATACCTATCAGAACTCTTTTTGACTTAGTAAATTTTTATTTTTATAATATTTCACTCACCTCATTAACTACGGATATACTATGCCACTACATCGTAGTCCCTAAATGATATAGGGGAATTCAATCCACTGGATCTGTTTGTCCTTAATTATCATGTATCTATAGTTCTTCATCCATCTAATATCCTAGAGACCGTATATTGGGTATGGTGCTATCAGGCCTATATGGAATTTATTGGAGTCTCGCTCTAATCAGATTCTTCTAGAGAATTCTTTCTCTCTTAATTCGAATGACAATATTTCTCTCATAACATCAAGAGCAAATGATCCTTTATCGACACTCAATTGCCCTTGTAAGGTTGGCTACCATTTCCGATAATCGATTGTGCTATATCTGAAACTTACAGACCTATAAGTCTAGTATCAAAGAGTGGAGTATTCATACAGGACATTCTTGGTATCTCAAGTCTAAGGACTAGATATACAATTAGGATCATGAAATTATTGTTTGCCAATGAGATATCATCAACCATATAGCATTTTGTGAGTAAATCAATTAGTGAACTCATTCTCTAATGAACATCTAAATTGTATCCCTAATATCCTCACATGAGCAGTTATGAGACCAACCATTATTATCATATGGATGGGTATATAACACACTAATATGTCCGGTTATCTCGATGTCTCTCTCGAGTAATCTATGATCAGGATTATTTAGGATTTGTGTTTAAAGGTAAATCAATTTTATTATCATGATCTCATCGCGATCTGATTCCCATTGCACAGATTCATAAACATCACAATATATACAATATGCAACATAAAATGAGAAAAATATCAATAATAATAATAAGTAAGAGATTATGTAGCATGTTACACATGTCATCACTCACATTATTGACTTGTAGGACACCTATGACTAGTAGCTCATGCCCTCCTTCCCTCCTTGCAGGTCTTGAAGCTTCACCCCTTTATAGTTGGGCTCAAGTCCCGTTATCATCGGGGCTTCCTCGAGGCAACATCATGATAGTGGATTTCCGCCTTCAAGTAGCTTCAAGTTGGGGATAGCTATCTCAATTATTAGGAGGCGAGGGGGGCGGTGGCTCCCTTTAAACTTCTTTCGCTCCTCGAGGAATAGCTCATTATGTTCCTTAGCCTTTTCCTTTCGCTTTTGCCTCCTCAAATTTCAAGAGTCTCCACCTGACCTTTTATCGTTGCCTCTGATAGGCTGGTTCCGATGTCCCCAAACCAGGTCAAGATGTCTTTGCCTTCTCACCCTAGCTTTGATTCATCGAGTTGTCGATCTGTTGAGGTCCATGCTCCATCCTCATGTAATCTAAGGTGGTACAAGTTAATTTGTCCTCCTCTGCAGATGAATCTTTGGTAGACCCAAAAGCACTTGGAATCTCGAGTCTATATAAGATGCTCACAACTGTGATTTAGTCATGATCAAGTCTCACCTGGATCGATTATAGTCTTGTTATTGTATCTCGATTGAGTATGAGTTGTCTATCTCTTGACTTGAGCAACGCCCCTTCAACTTGATCCTTGGGGGTCTCTATCTGTCCTGTGATGCTTTTGAAGTGAGGCTATGCCTCCCGTTCCACCCTATAATTATGTCATGCCTCGAGTGGTAGAGATTTCACCCTCCCATATGTTGCCCAACCTCTCGAATAATAAGGGTTGGAGGGCATGATACTTTTTCGTCAATGTCCGTTGAGAGTATGGCTTCTCCTTTGCTTGGTCGATATGGACCATCGACAACACTCATCCCTCACTATTGGATGAGGTCGCTAGTGTCCATCGCTTAAGGGAGGTCCTCTCCTCTTTTGATGTGGTGAGGTGGATAGATAAAGATTGGTTGGTTGAGGCAGGCCTTAGCCTAGCCCCCTAAGGTATGGACTGATCTTCTCTTACTTGTTTCTTGATGTTATTGTTGACTTTGTATTTATATGTCTTTCCTTCTACAGAAATCTTAGGCACTTGAAGGGATTGAGCCCCTCACTAGGGGCTTCGGGGTCACGAGCTCCTAGGGTGGTGACCCGAGAGCCATCCATGGAGATCACCCAAGGGCCATCCATGGAGGTTGTCAACCCACCTCGATAGGACTACAGTGATCTCGAGCAGCCTTGAAAGAAGCACAAGGGCATAGTGAGGAAGATGTCATGCTTGCAGATGGCTCTGCCCACCGAGGAGTGCATCGGGGATAGCTCGACCTATGTTGGGACACCAACTGGTGGGCTAGCCAATCTTGCAGCTCAAAACAAGGGGTTTGTTACCATTGGATCTACACAAGAGAAGGCATACACCCTAGCTACTGAATGGTGCCCAACACCTTTGGGCACTCAAGAGCAACATGTCCAAAGTTGATGCACGACTTATTTCGAAGCCAAACCCACTCTTTCATGGCCTTTCAAATGGTTGATATACCCGTCTCGACTCTTGGCATTCCTTTGGAGTCCCATTGGGAGGGGATCAACTAGACCCAAAGGGTGTGGAGTTAGGGCATGGCTGCAAGGGAGTACTATCGAGGGTTGCTTTGCCCCCTTTTAGTGAAGTAGGTGTACCATTGCCCTTTGGAAGCGTTGATTGACCACTACTTTCAGAATGAAGTTTTGGTAAGTTTATGTCTGGACTTTTCCTCTACAACCTCTTTAACACTAACTCACCTGTGTCTGGCAACACCACCATTATATGACGGTTTGATTGACCGGGTGCAGGATGCTAGGGTGGTGATTGATCAACTATCACTAGCCAATGATGAACTCTAGGTAAATGTGGCAAAGTTGGAGCGGTAATTAGTGCCAGCTGGCACGATGAGGGCAACGACTTGAGTTGCTAAGTTGGCCAATCAGCTGGAGCTGGTTCGACAATAACTTGGGGATGCCGAGCTAGAGCTTGATGATCCCTAGAAAAAGTTGGATGAGGCAGAGTAGAGGCACGAGGAGGCAGCCCGAGAGCTAGAAGATGCCGAGCAACAGTTGGTCAAGCTCGACCAACAAGCAAAGGACACTCGGGAGAAGAGTTACCTGATGGAAGATTAGTTGTTGATCCTTTTTTATGAGTTGGTGGTGGCCAAGACTAAGGCCCAAGAAGCAAAGGAAGGCTTGGAGGAGGAATGGTGTCGTGCACTCGATCTAGAAAAGGGGATACTCATCGGCTACAAGGAGTTTGATGGATTCCAATGGGGCCTTTTGAGGTCGGGGTAAGCCTAATATTAATATGGGTACTTTATCGCCCTGGAATGCTTCAAAGCAAAGTACCCAGGGTTGGAAGTCGAGGAAGACCCTTTCACATATCACCCCAAGGATGATAACATACCAATGGCGGTCAAGGTCCCTTTCGATGATAGTTAGGGCCTCTTTTGTGGGCTCCTTACCAAGTCTAATGCTTTTCCTTCTTTAATGAAATTCTTCCTTCTTGGTATGTAATTCTTTGTTTTAGCATGTGTTGGGACCCTCAAGATGGGTTGCTCCTAGCCTTATGCGAGCATTATCTTAAAGATAGAATTTCTTCAAGATGGCAATGTCCCAAGTCTTTGGTAGTGTTTTGCCCTTCGTGGTCTTGAGGCGGTAAGTCCCTTATTAGACTACCTTAATCACTCAGTAAGGCCCTTCCCAACTTGGCATTAGCTTTCCTCAAGATCTCCAACCTTGACCTGTTGCAGGCGGACCTTGCAGTTATAAAGCTTAACCACCTCTTGCTTGTACTTAGAGTTCGGAGATGCGCCTCAGCTCTTAGTTCATTGACTAAGTCTAGCTTGGCCCAGAGTCTTTTCTTTGATGTAGCTTCATCGAAATTCTTTATTTGGGAGGTTAGGAAGATAATCTTTGGTGGTAACATTGCCTTGGGGCTATATGCCAAGCTGAAGGATGACTCGCCTGAGCCAGTCTTGGGAGTGGTTTAAGACGCCCATGATATGCTTGGGAGCTTGTCAAGCCATGTGCCTTTTGCCCCCATGACCCTCTTCATTAGCCCTTTAAGGATGGCTTAATTGGAAACCTCAGCTAGGCCATTAGTCTGAGAATGTGCCATCGACAGTTGATGGGGATTGGTTCATACATCCTTTTGTGGCTCATTTATGCGGATGGTGAATTGGTATAGTTTCCTGTGGCATGTCGTCAGTGAAGGACAATTGTAGGGGCATCACTTATTAATCTTAATGGTTGCCAAGGACAAGCAGACGATGATTATCTATGCAAGTTGACTAGGGAGGGGGCAGATAGGCTTTATCACAAGGGGTTACTACTCCTAGTGATCAGTCTGTACCGCCTTCCCCTAAGTTACAATCTTTTGGGGGCGGTATGTTGCTGTCCTATTGTTCATCACTAGGGAAGGGTGACATTGGCTTCTTTCCACCCACATCAATGTATTGATGACAACTAGTTGATAGGTCAAGGTTAATGTCATCATATTTTTTATCAGGTAATACTCCAAGAGAGTTAATGAGCTTATTCGTATTAAACAAAGATCCTAAACATATGTGGTTAGCATATTACTAATCATCAGTAAATTTTCAAGCTCAAACTCCTTGGAGGAAGCAAAAAATGTAGAATTATGATCCATGGAAATTGATCATAGAGCATTAAAAGTGTGCAATGGTATACTTGTTTCATCAAACATGCTTCGATCGAGCCCAAATCCTAAATTTGTAGTATATTACGAGGGAGAGATGCATGAGATAGGATCCAAGTTTTATCTTAACTGAATGAGTATGTTAGATTATATTATCTATAAGTTAACAATAAAGGCTACTTTTAATTAAATAATAGTTTTCTTTGACATAAAAATAGTAGCCTTCTTGAAATTGAAATATCTCATATGGTACCAATAAAAAAAGAAAAGAGAGTTCGATATATCATTCATTTGTTCGATAAGATTTGTTATTTTTCATATTTTTCTAATTGGTGACATTTATAATTTTTAGCAAATTTTTATTCATAAGAATACTACGAGTTTCAACTTACTATTGTTAATTAGAAGGACTTATGATAGATTGACAATGTTTTTTATGACAATTTATATAAATAGTTTTTAAAATCAGACATGGATTGAAGCCAACTTGATATGTTCCTTATCCATTATAAACTTTCAATGGGATAGACCCTAACAAGTAAGATAAAAGTGGGAGTTAGATGAGTTAGAGATGAATATTAGGGGTGGTGATACAAATTACAACATTAAAAAAAATATTAGAATTTAGTCGTCTCTCTCGACATAAATTGCTATAGACTCTAATAAATATTAAAATTAGCTTTGAATCTCACTAAAATCTCCAATGCATAATAATTTAGCTTAACCTTCCACAAAATTTAATCAAGAGGCAATAATTAAAAATTTTCATGAGATTTGTTAGACTATGTAGTTCTATTTAATTAGGTAAAATATATTATAGATTTAATTGACTTTCAATTATGATTATTAGTAAAATAAAAATAAAATTTACTTATGGTATAATTCCTTGGAAGATGGTCTTGATGGGAGGTATTCTTTAAATTACTTATCCTAGGCTCTTTTACTCTCACCTACAAATAGATAGGATCTCATAGGAATTATACATGATGTGGGATCTATTCTCAATCTCACTTAGTCTTTATTCTATCGCTTATAGTAGTTGTGTGAATGATAGGAAGAGAGAGTAGAAGGAGTGTCCAGTTCATCCTATATATTTATACTATTGCTACTTGTCGATTAGATTACAGAGCATGTTATTGAATCTGATAAAGTTTTTAAATGACATTGAAAGGTATATAATGTTGATTTTGATCTATCATTATTTTATTTTGATTTTAGATCAACTAAATATCGATAATTTTAAATTAATTTTGACAAAACTAATTGGGTTGGTGTTTGGCCTAAATCAATCAAACTCAATTTGGGTGACCCGATTTTGAGCTTCCCGAATTAAATGGAGTTGATTGGGCCAATTTAAGATTTTATACAAAATAAAAAAATAAATTATGAATTCCTTTTATAATTTTTTTCATATGATATATTCATAATTTTTGTTTATTTATGATAATTAAATTTTAATTATTATTATTGGATATTTATGTAATTATTTGCAAACATATATTGAAAATTATAAAATAATATTTATTTTTTATATAAAGGTATTATTTATATTATATCATAATTACAATCATCATATAAGTTTTCTTACGTTGATTAATATTTAATAATTATTATTTTCTTATTGAACTATTTTTATTTATATTAAATTAAAGAATAATTAGTAAATATTATTAATAATTTATATCCTTAAGTTTTGATATTTAAATTATAATAAATATTTTATTATTTATATAATATTTTAAATTATATTTTATATTATTATATTGGTCTTATGACCACTTAAGTAGCATAGACCAATATATATAATTGTTTTAAAGAATTAATTTTAAATAATAATATGAAAAAATAATATTCATAATAACATATATAATTATGAGATTTAGGTAATCCCAAAGAAAAATCTACCTCAAATAATTATATGATGAGGTAGGATAATACTATTTTATATATTCTTGTTGTTTAGAGTTATATATTTAAAAATAGTAATACTATTCCATGAGAATGATATTAGTCCTCCATAAATAATTTTGAGTAAATACTAGATATATTAATAGGTAAAATATAAATAATATTAATTATTCATCATATTTTTAAAACTCAAAGTATTAATGTTGTTTTATATTTTACAATTATACCCCCTTTGATAGTCTTTTATACTTCTAATGTCCTGTATTCTCTAGTTTAAATTATTCAGAATAGTTAGAACACATGCAATTCACACTAGACATATTAAATTTTAATCTAATATTACTTCTTGAAAAACTCACAAACTTGATTGATAAAAATATTATAAAATAAATTAATAAAATAAATACTTGAGAAAGATATAAAAGCTTTGTCTAATGTTTATAAAAATGAATAATATCAAAAGTTCATTATCGCTTACAACTAATATGTAAGAATATTTGAGATTTATTTAAGAAAAGTTTAAATATATTGATAAGTCATAGCATATTAATGAAGAAACTAATTATAATTTATTATGATGGTGCTCAAGAGATATATGATCACATCATTGATAAGGTTATAAAACTTAAAGCATTAGACATAAATGTGAATGAATCTTTCCTCGTACAGTTCATTCTTAATTCTCCTTCTCAATTTGGCTCATTTAAGATTCACTATAATACAAATAAGGATAAATAAGATTTGAACGAGTTGATTAATATGAGTATTCACGATAAATTAAGATTAAGGTAGAAAAGATTTCATAATACTTTGACTACTACTCAAGGAGCTAGTAATAAAAAAAAAAGTTAAAGCATCATTCACTAAATTAATTTGGTAAGTTTGAAAATACTAAGTGGACTAATGAAAATAAGTTTTCATAATAAAATACTTCTTTTATGATAAAAAAAGATATATGAAAAAGGATTACATTAAACGTAATACTTGGTTCCATAAAAAAGGTATAAATTAGACATTATAGATGTTTCTTCTAATATTTGATTGATTGATTCTAGTGTTTTAACTTATGTTACTAATAATATGTTGGGATTTCTGATAACTTAAAAATCAAAAAAATATAAAAGATTCATTATTACGAGGAATTGACTTGATATTAATGAAAACTTATCATTTATACCTAAAGACGGATTATTTGATAGATCTTATGAATATATGACATATTCTTACTATTTTTAAAAATTTAGTTTCTTTATCTAGAATTGATGAGTTATGATATCATCTTTCTTTTAGTAATGATAAACTCAATATATTTTATAATTCAATAATAATTAATTCTGAAATTTTATGTAATTGTTTATATAGAATTAGTTTGAATTTTGAGCTTACAAAGATAATGTTGACCCTATAATCAAATATTGGATTAAAATATAGTTTTAATAATAAAAATATTTTATACTAAAATTTTAATAATAAATTTATATAAAATTAATTTAAATCTTAAGTTTAAAAAAATATTAATGATCCTATAGTTAAATGTTGGATTGAAACATAGTTTTAATAATGAAAAAAAAGTATATATTATAGAGCAGACGCTTGAGACATATCTCTAAGGAAATAATTAAAAGATTAGTAAATGATAATATTTTGAAAGATTTAGACTTTACTAATATTGATGTTTACATATATTACATTAAGGAAAAGCAAACTATGCACATAAAAAAATACTATAAGAAGTAAAAACTTTATGAAATTATTTATACTGATATCTGCGGACTACTTCATATTCCTTATTTAGTGTAAAAAGATATATTATCACATTTATAGATGATCTACTAAGATATAACTATGTATATCTACTATATGAAAAGTCTCAAGCTATCAATCCTCTTGAGATATATAAAAATGAAGTTAAGATATAATTAGATAGAAAAGTTAAAATTATCATATATGATAAAAGTGATAAATTTTATGATAAATATAATGGGTTAAGTCTGAATCATAACTCTTTTGTTAGATTCCTAAAAAATCGAGGTATTAATGCATAGTATATTTTATCATGTGTGTTACTATAGAATGACTATTATTAAAAGATAAAAACATACTCCTATAGATATGATTAGGAGCATGATGAATTATTTCTCTATACTTGAGTCGATGTGGGTGAAGCTTTTAAAACAACTATGTATATCTTGAACAACATTTCTAATAAGTTAGTTCCATCGATTCAATTTGAGTTATAGATTAGTAAAAAGTTCAAATCGAGACATTCTCATATTTGGAATTATTCTACAAAGATGAGAGTCTTCGATCCATATGAAAAGAAATTTGATTCAAGAATTATTTTTAAATATTTTATGAATTATTTAAAAAAATTAAAAGATATAGATTTTATTATCCTAGTACAAGGATATTGATATATAGTAATACAAGATTCCTTAAAAATCACGAAATCAGTAGGAGTGAAATTTTGAAAAATTAATTTTGATATAATAGAAATGTAGGTTGATACTTCTTTATTATTTTCTATTCTAAATGTTGTTTTTTCTTAAATCACTAAACAAATTGATAAAGGTGAATAATAAAATAATATTATTAAATTCTCACATGATGTTGATGTCACTACTAATGATATTATAGTACACCCACAACCGATAATTTTGAGAATATCTTAAAAGGAAAGAAGACACATTATTTTTTTAATGATTATATGGTATATCTATAAGATTCAAATAATGACATAGGAATCAAAAGAGACATTTTATCATTTTCACAAATGATAGCAAGTAGTAATTCTCAAAGATATTATAATGTAATGAAAGAAGAATTGAAATGAATGGATTAGAATGGTAGCTCAGAACTCATTCAGTTACCTAATAACGGTAAAAGAGTTGATTATAAATAAGTCTTTAAAATAAAATATAATTCAATAGATAATATTAAATGATATAAACTCAAACTTGTTATTAAAGATTTTTTTTAGAAAGAAACATCGATTGCAATGATATTTTTTAAAAAAGATTTGCTTAGGATCATCATAGTATTAGTAATTTATTATGATCTTAACTTACATGAAATGAATGTGAAAAGAAAATTTATTTAGAGAAAGAAAATTTGTAGAGAAAAGTTATTATGACCTTAGAAAAGTTAAGCTTGTAAACTATATGAAATTTCATGAAACCATTATTTTATTTTGATTCAAGAAAAATCATATTGATTTGTGTATATATTTAAAAGTAAGTTTGAGTAAGTTTATTATATTGGTTTTATACGTGGATGATATTTTATTTATCAAAAGTGATATTAAAAAAATTAAGGGATAATTTCTTTAAAAATTGTAAAGCAATCACTTATCCTATCATCAATAATAGAAGTTCAAATTTTGACATGCTTTGATGTCATAAATCAAGTTTTATAGTTATGAGATTTTATCTAAGGATTTTGACATGCTGAAGATATTTTGTAATAACATCGTAATGGTTTCTTTCTCTAGAATGATAAGTATTTTAGTGATTCTAAAAATATTAAGATAAAGTACTTAGTAGTCAAAGAGTCTAAAAATAACATGTATTAATTAAAAATTGAGTAATATTTTGAAGATTGTTGATCAATTTACTAAAATTTTATAACATAAAGTGTAACATATTCTTATAATGAGCTTATAAACAAATAATAAAAAGATTGATGATCCATGTTTAGGTGAATATTATTATTAATATTTTTTACTTACTTAATTAAGGTTATTTATTTCTATTATTATATTTATATTTATGTATATGCATATTATAGTTGAATATGATAATATGATTGTCTTGATAATATAAATTACAAGAGTTACTATATACTACATTAGGAAATATTAATAGTATTATGATACTGAGTATGATATTGATGACATACAACTGCTACGACTCATAATAATACTCAAATTTAATGAGATATTATTATACTTATTAGACTTATTGGTTTAGTTTTAAGATTCATGGCCATGTAAAAAAATGCTTTTCAAAATTTTTAAAATCTAATTATGTAAAATTATTTTCAAATTATTTTTTTATTAATTATTACAAATTAATAAGTTAAATGGGAGAATATTAAATTATATAGTCTTATTTAATTAGGTAAGATATATTATAGATCTAATTGGATTATGATTATAATTATCAACCAATAAAAAAATTCTTATTTATAAATAAATACGATCGGACTATACATGATATAAGATATATTCTTAATTTTATTTAGAAAAAAAAAATCTATTTCATCCTATGCTATTATTGCCTCTTCATTCGCTTATAGAGCACATTGATAAATTTTTGTAGAACAACATAAATGATACACAATTTTGATTTTAATTTATTATTATAAATTTTAATTTTGATATTAAACTTTTCTATATAAAAATAACATAATTACAGTTTTTATATTTATAAAAAATATCTATAATCATGTAATATATTCAGTGTCATTTAAAAGTTTAACTGCATAAACAAAGCATTACTAGTAGTAAACACCCATGTAGAATAGAATATTTGGCGACAGTAAATCTAATCTCCTTCACTGTACCTGCCCTAGTTCCATGTTTTTGATGTAGCATGCGCTGCAATCACCATATACGAGCTGGTTAAGCTCCACACTTAATTGCCATTGACTTGTATCCCTTGAAATCGAAGTCTGCAGCAGGAGACGAATCCAGCGGACCAACCAGGTTTCTTGGGGTCACCGAAGCGTCATCAGAACGAGTCCCCGCTTCACTTTGACGAAGCACAAGAGTCGCCCGACGCATGGGTTTGAAGGCCAACCCACTGCCACTTGGAAACAGACGTGAAGGACTGAGGAAGCATTCTAGCAAGCAGGTTGCGGGTCATGGCGGTTGTTCTCATCCACCGAAATTATTGACAACTGAGACCCGAGATTGGGCTTTGACTCCTCGCCGGCGACTCTGCACCACATGCCTGACTTGTTCATCCATTCAACCAATCAAAAAAGTATGTGAATCACGAGAAGTTCATCTTCATTTACCACATTGAAACCTCAATAAAAGATGAGCAATACTATACTGTAGCAATAGTCACTTCATGTAGTACGTCATCCCCAAGTAATGGTGAGATATATTTAAAGTTGGCCTGCAAAATGACTTCGTGACGAAGATTTTCTTCCTTTGGATTCTATTGGATTCCGGAGTTCTCTTCGATCTTTCAAGAGAAATATATTGAATGTATGCCTTGAACATGTCGAAGCCAAAACGAATCTTCACTAAATTCCAGATCCCATCCACCAATTTATTAGTGAAGCAACTTCTTTAAAGAAGGAAAAGGATTAGATCTACGTTTCCCCACTCACCTTGGAACTTACTGAGGTTTCCAGAGCCAGACAACCACCAAAAATCCACCTGTCTCTCTCACACAAGCTGAAATTGAATGACATCCATCTGCTTCTCTTTATCCTTTCAGAACAGCGGAAGGAGATCGCGGAACAAAAAGTCAACACCCACTGCACAGCTCCCCTTGTTCAGTTCTCCACTTGCTTCGTTGTTGTTCGTGTCATGCGCAAAGACTCGTTTGTTTCGTGAGCCTTTGTGGTAATCTCGGCAGCTTTAAGACCTGCTACTGGTGCAGCCTCTACTTGTGTGGAGCAAGGAGGCTGAGAAGGCTACTCTTGCTGTTTCCTGATTGATTTCGGGAAACCAGGTAAGATTTGAAGAGAGGAGCGAAGAAATGGAGGATTCGGGCAAGTCTTCGCTCCATGTTGAGTCCTCAGCCGTGGAGGGCGGCCACTTCAAGCTGCCGGTGGACTCGGAGCAGAAGGCCACGGAGTTCTGGCTATTCTCCTTCGCGAAACCTCACATGCGGGCGTTCCACCTCTCATGGTTCTCCTTCTTCTGTTGCTTCGTCTCCACCTTTGCAGCTCCGCCCCTCCTCCCGTTGATACGGGACAACCTCAACCTCACCACCACCGACATCGGCAACGCCGGCATAGCCTCCGTGTCCGGAGCGGTCTTTGCCCGACTCGCCATGGGCACCGCCTGTGACCTCGTCGGCCCCCGCCTCGCTTCCGCCTCCCTCACCCTCCTCACCGCCCCCGCCGTGTACTTCGCCTCCGTCATCAACTCCGCCTCCTCGTACCTCCTCGTCCGGTTCTTCACCGGCTTCTCCCTCGCCTCCTTCGTCTCCACCCAGTTCTGGATGAGTTCCATGTTCTCTCCTCCCGTGGTGGGCGTCGCCAACGGGATCGCCGGCGGCTGGGGGAACCTCGGCGGAGGCGCCACCCAGCTCATCATGCCCCTCGTCTACGACCTCATCCACCACATCGGAAGCACAAGTTTCACCGCTTGGCGCATCGCCTTCTTCATTCCGGGCTTCATGCAGACGCTCTCGGCGATCGCAGTCATAGCCTTGGGCCAAGATTTGCCCAACGGCAACTACCGGAAGCTGGAGAAGGCCGGGGACAAGCACAAGGACAGCTTCCGCAAGGTGTTCTACCATGCCGTCACCAACTACAGGGGGTGGATCTTGGCGTTGACCTACGGCTACTGCTTCGGGGTGGAATTGACCATCGACAACATCATCGCGGAGTACTTCTACGACAAGTTCAACGTCAACCTCCGCACCGCAGGGATAATCGCCGCGAGCTTTGGGCTGGCAAACATCATCTCGCGGCCGGGCGGAGGCTTTCTCTCAGATTGGATGTCGAGAAGATACGGGATGCGAGGGAGACTGTGGAGCTTGTGGGTGGTGCAGGTCGTGGGAGGGGTCTTGTGCATCGTTCTGGGGCGAATGAACAACCTCAGCGCGTCCATCATCGTCATGGTCTTGTTCTCCTTCTTCGTGCAGGCTGCGTGTGGGCTTACCTTCGGCGTCGTCCCTTTCGTCTCCAGAAGGTACATAATTCTCCATGGTTGATCCATGAACGTCACAGAAACTGACGACTCCATACAATCTGCAAGCAGGACAACACAAAAAGCCATCTTCCCTTCAAGTTCTTCTTTCATCAAACACCTGGTGTTCTGCAGGTCTCTGGGAATGATATCAGGGATGACCGGCGGGGGAGGCAACGTGGGCGCCGTCATCACGCAGCTCATATTCTTTAAGGGAAGCAAGTACTCAAAGGAAACAGGGATCACTCTCATGGGCGTCATGATCCTCTGCTGCACGCTCCCCATCACACTCATCTACTTCCCGCAGTGGGGCGGACTGTTCTGCGGCCCAAGGCCGAAGGCCACCGCAGAAGATTACTACGCAGCAGAATGGAGTGAGGACGAGAAGGAAAGAGGGTACCACTCGGCAAGCGTCAAGTTTGCAGAGAATAGCGTGAGGGAAGGAGGCCGAAGACGCGATTCTTCGCCCGCTGTTCCTGCAGACGACACGCCTTCACATGCTTGACCATGTAATCGCTCTGGGAGCAGCCTACTGGACTTTGCTTCGAGATGATGTCCGTAGATGTGATCTTGGTAGTGGTCGAAACCAGCATCCAGAGATTACCAGATGCTATCTTGTTTTCCTGAGTCACAACAAAGCAATGAGTAAAGCTATATTACAACATTAACTCTACCGAGCAACACACGTCAAGAACGAAAACAATGGACACTAAAAAGCTCGAATTCGCACAAAAAATCGCCAATTCAAGACGATATAAAACGTCAACACCATTCAACGCTCCTTTCACGACGCTCATACTCCACGTATAGATTCTACCGGGTGAGCGAGCGACAACAAGTCCACGCCAAGAACCGCTTCTGCTTCCATTTTGCTCCGGTCATTACGGCTGATGAAATCGAGGAGTGTTCGGGAGATGCGTGAGGAGTGAAGCCGGATCGAAGGGAGGGTCCGAGGAAGGGGAAGAGACCAAGTCGGACCCAAACGAATTTTACAGAGCAATTTTTAACAGCTAAATCTATTCTTGAGTTCCGGACACGTATCGAGTGGACTGTCCTCATCTTGACTGTCCATCACACCGAAGATGATCATGATCTGATGAGCCTTCCCTTCGCTAGGGTTTCCTTTTACCGCCTCACTCGGATATATATTCCCTCCCGGCTGGTATTAGGGTTTGGATCTCTCTTGCTTTCGCAATGGCGCCGCCGAAGAAAGCGAGGATGGCGAGCCGGAACCCTAGCCTGATCCGAGGCATCGGCAAGTTCTCGAGGTCGAAGATGTACCACAAGCGCGGGATTTGGGCCATCAAGGCCAAGCATGGCGGTTCCTTCCCCCACCACGACCTGAAGCCTGCGCCGACAACGCCGGCAGCCGTGAAGCCCCCCAAGTTTTACCCCGCCGACGACGTCAAGACTCCCATCCCCAATCACCGCAAGGCCAAGCCCACCAAACTCAGGTCTGTGGCGGGGTTGTCCTGCGTCTATTGCTGTTTTCATGTGGTGCTCAGTTCGGTGTTTGTGATGCGTTCCTTTTGTGTGATTTAGGGCGAGCATCACTCCCGGGACTGTTCTGATCCTTCTCGCGGGGAGGTTCATGGGGAAGAGGGTTGTCTTCCTCAAGCAGCTGCCTTCCGGGCTTCTGCTCGTTACTGGTGAGTGCCTCCGGTTCCGTTCGCATTAGATCGGAATGTGTTCATATTATTGTTTTGCTCCTTTATTCGCTATCTTCTTTCTTACCATAAGTTATTCTTAGCATCCTTTTGAACCTCTATACTGCAAGTTTTGCTTGGCGAATCAACTCATAAAACCAATGACGTTTAATTGGTTCATTCGTTCATATGAGTTTTTGACCTTTTTGAGTCGGCTTTTGTTTTGATGAGTGCATGCTATTATAGATAATGTGACAAAGAAACGTTTTTCCTGAAGCATTTTACTTGTGATCGCTATCTCATATAGAGTTATTAGCTGGAACAACAGTATTTATGGAAGGAACAGGTCTCCAGGATCATTCTAAATGTGTTAGTATTGGCATTTGTTAAGGTACCTGTTTATTCTCTCGCTGCACTAAAAAGAAAAAGCTATGTACTTCCAGCCTTGATTCTTCAATAATTGGCCTCATTTGGTTGGATTTCAGCTATTCAACTAAATGGGTACAAATGACATTTTTGTAGTTAATTATGATAGGAAGGTGAACTGATTTTGTATGTCTTTCCCCAAATGCACTATCTCCTCCACTGCTGTCTTGGCTAGAGTCTGCTAATGACAACAAAAACCCTTTTTTCTTTTTGGAGAAAAAGGTAAGGGTGCAGAAGATGAAGAGGAGTATGGTTGAGCGATAGTAATAGGAGTGGCTGGTTGGATGTTGATGTCGAGCTGCTGCATATGCCAGCTTAGTGATGTTGTCCACCACTATTGCTTTAATCAGAGGTGCTACAGCTGTATTGAGAGTTGGGACTCTGCAGCACCAGCAATGACAATGAGAGAGGGCAATTGAGGTGTAGAGATAAGAGAAAGGAGAAAAAGAAAGAAAAGGTGAACAGGAGAAATGATGATGATGATAGTCTGCCAGTTTGTTTTAGTCTTTTAACCGATTGCAGCCTCTGGGCATATCAAATTTCTGCTATGCCCGAGCCCTACCATGTTTACATTTATGGATCACAATCCAGCTTCAAGATAACCTATATTTTTTATCTTCCATCCATCTCAAAATTAGAGAAGACATGGTTATAGAATTTAGTATCCATTTTTGTCCTTCCAATTTCATGTGTTGTTTAAAAGTCAATGCTGGTTTGGTTTGTTTTGTTTTGTGCCCCTAGTTCAGAGCACCAACGAGATATCAAGTTTGTCTTAACATTTACTTGATCCAATTTCTTATGAATCCCAGTTCCTTAATATCAAGTTGGGTGCCTTGCACTAAATAGCTGCTTTCTTGTTGTCATATCAAAGATCACACACACACACACATACGCACACTTTTTCCCTCTCATTCTGTCTATCTGTCTTGATATCAGAAAAAAATTGATGCATCAGTTGGATACTTGTTTAAAGAAACCAAAAGAGTGAGACATTGACATCATAGGAGAGCTGGTGCAAAAATGATTTTGACTATGAATCGAAATTATTTTTTGCTTGTTTTTGGTTCAAATATCATGTAATATGCATTAGAATGCAGGTTTTGAGGCTTTAAAGCCCAGGACAAAAAAGCAATAATTAGTGTACAATGAGCTTTTTGCAATAGTATTCGACTCATTGCCTTGTATAATAAGATTTTTTTGTTATAGATATTGCTGTTTAATTGCTTTCTGACCAGAACTACCTTTGAGTTAGTGTGGCATTATGGATCTGGTGTTGTTCGTGGTTTTGCATCTCATTTAGTCTGGTATCTGTAGGGCCCTTCAAGATAAATGGAGTGCCTCTGAGGCGAGTAAATCAAGCTTATGTCATCGGAACATCCACTAAAGTTGATATATCACAAGTCAATACTGACAAGTTTGATGATAAGTACTTCACCAAGGAGAAAAAGAAGACGGCAAAGAAGAGCGAAGGTGAATTTTTCGAGAGTGAGAAAGAGGTTTGTCTTTGTCCATATCAGTATGTTGATCAATTACAAGTGTTCTATAAGTTCATTGCCTTATTCTTGTCCCTCTTATTCCCTTGAAAAATATAGGAAACAAAGGCACTCCCTCAGGAGAAGAAGGATGACCAAAAGTATGTGGACACCCCATTGATAAAAGCCATCGAAGCAGTCCAAGACTTGAAGACCTACTTAGGTGCAAGGTTTTCGCTTAGGTCAGGGATGAAACCCCATGAGCTCGTATTCTAGAATGAAGAATTTATTTCAGCTTAGTTACAATTTTATTTTGG
This sequence comes from Musa balbisiana, assembly GCA_004837865.1. Lineage (NCBI taxonomy): Eukaryota > Viridiplantae > Streptophyta > Magnoliopsida > Zingiberales > Musaceae > Musa > Musa balbisiana. The sequence goes on along the minus strand of CM017191.1, from coordinate 5,059,878 downwards.
TTTTTGCTGGTTTTGCTCGGAGCTTAGACTGTCAAGAGGATCCTGAATTTTTGTTTCATGCTTTTTTCATTCAACTGGATAATTCTTCTCAGCTATAAATGTTTCAGTTGGAAATTTACCACTAAGTGAATCTATAGTTTCAGAGATATGCATTGGCTTTTAATGTAACCCTCCTTGGAGCCTGCATTCCTTCAACGTGATGGCCTTTTGTTTGTGTTTCGAAGATCCAAATCCAATATAATGCATTGTGATACGTTTCATCAATTTGTTATATGGGTTTCTCTGGAGAGTGACTAGTAGACAAGAACGAGGAGAACCTTTCATTAATTTGTTGCTTTGTTACATGTGTACACTCATATCAAAGATCCTAATTCTATTACACAAGTATCAATTATCGACTTTTATTCAACTATATTACACTAGAAAACTATTCATTTTCTAGTTGGTAATCGTGTCTGCATTCCTTTTTTATATTCAGTCTCACGAAAAAGAGAAAAATATTAGGTGTTTTTTTTAAAGAAAAACTCTCGATATTGAACTTTTATTGAATGATTTTTTTCATTGATTTTTATTTAAGGATGTTTATTTTTCATCAGTTTGATGAAAATATTTTTCACCAGCTATCAGTCATTGTTGATCGTCATTGCTCCCCCTCCCTCATCGTCCAATGGTTGTGTCGTCCTCGTTGCGGGAAGAGAGGAGGACCCAAGGTATTTTTGTTAAATTAATAAAAATCAATTAAAGGGGTGTCATTCGATTGAAAGCTTTTCTAGTTAAAATGCCTAAGTATTTTTGTTAAATTAATAAAAATCAATTAAAGGGGTGTCATTCGATTGAAAGATTTTCTAGTTAAAATGCCTAAGAATATTGTGTGGTGTGTGTCTTAGCGGTCATGTCTTAAGCTCTAACGAGAGTTGAATATTACTTGCATATCTAGACATACTAGTTGAATATTACTTGCATATCTAGGGTTTGACGATTTAGCCGTCATGTATCAAACTCTAACAGTGGCCATGAAGGAGACCCAACAGTGAGAAGATTTCCGCTTTCCGTGTTTGAAGCTTTTCTTTGGATACAGGAGCTGCACCCGCCTCTCCTCTTTGCCTCCAGTAATTTGTGGGGTTCGCTTCCATCATTATTAGTAGGGTTGCCTATGGTTTTGTTTAGTTGCGACTCCACATCCATTTCTCAGGCTGCTCACACAATATTCTAATCATCGAGATGCCTCATCAGATGGATTCGAGTCCTGGAAACACTCGACTGCCAAAGAATTCCCAAGTTCCGGCAAAATCGATTACAAGGTGGGAGAGTAATCTGGAACACCTGCATCTGACCGATACATCAGCTGATAGTTTCATCGACTGATCCACACAATAATCACCAAGCAAACACCAAACATAATTTTGGTAGATCGAGTTAAATGCAAGCGTCAGTGGAGAAGGAAAGTTGAAACACATGAATGACTCGAGCAAAGAAAAAGTCTTCTCAGTCAAGCTTCTTTGAATGCAGCAGATCCTACTTGACACTACATGGACCATTTTCAATACTGCCTGAGCACTCATGCACTCAGTAATATTCTCTCAAAGAATGTTGAGATGATTCCCCAAACTTTTCATTGCTCTTTGCAGCAGTTATTAATGCACGATAACGATGGAGTCTGACAGGCCTGCTTGCAGCATATATTCTCTACCGGTCTCTGAAGGAAGCTCAAGATATCCATCAACAGGAAAAGCAAACTTTGGGTGGATAAAAAGCAGGCCTTCCATTTCCAGCTTCAGTGGCTGCTTAGTCCTCCATTTAGTAATATGATTTCCGTGGATTGTTCTGTGGTATCATGTCAAAAATGCTCATACATTAGTATCGAGTTGATGGTCGATGCATTTGATCATGTGTGGTCATCTACAACCAGATTCCACAAACTAAAAAAAATCCTGAGATAAAATTGTAAATGAAGGGAGTTTTACCAGTGGGTTTGGACGATGCCGATAACCAAGCATCATCCGTTTCTTATACTGCTCATATATATCATCATCAGCGGTAACTTCGCCAGGTTTTTGTGCACCAACACCTAAATTGTCCTTCTTCACTGCACCTGCCATCACTGGATCTGCACGTCCGCGCTTGTCACTGCCTAGTCCCTCACCTGCAAGCAGACCAGGTTTTCCAAAAGGAAAAACAAATGAATAAAAAGAACATAAAAGTAAAAGCTCTATCCTGCTCCCATGTATATTTACATGTTAAACTGTTGCTACAATGAATAAGTGTCTACTGACAGCAGAAGCTCTGATGATTTCCATCATACCACAAAAAAAAGTGAATTATGTTGGTTCTCAATGAAAGCCTGCCATGAGAAAAACAAAATAAACCATGAACTATAGCAGATCATTACAATTTGTTCATGGGCTATAATTCCTCAACACAAATCTAAGATCAAGGTTCATCAAGAGAAGAGATAGCTAAAGTAAAATCCATTGGTTGAAGTGATAATGGCACTAGAGATAACTCCAAGAATAGTTGGACAAATGGCAGAAGTGAGTTAAAATGTCTCACCATAAGTGGAAAAATAGTATCAACTACGGGTTCAACCATACCTTCTTTCCAACCCATTTTGGATAGAAGCCTATGCCCAATATTGTCAGCCTGGATTCTTGCTTTTTCTGCAGCCTCTCTAGCACCTTTCTGTGAAGATGCATCATTACAAGAAGACAGAAACTTCTCCAACTCTTCTGGTGGAATGAAATCACCCATGTGATGACCTTTTTTAAGGGGAGCTACAAGACCACAAAAGGGAAAAACGTTAGAACTACCTTGGAACTCAAGGTAACATCGTTTTTATTTTTACCACCACAGAAAAGCTACACACATGAAATTGTTCATATTCAATATTCCACAGGATATTAGAACATAAACAAGGGAAACAGGAACTACTCTTAGCAAAAAGAGTATACTTTCAGCTGATTCAAGAATTTGCCTCTACATCCAACCGGAAGACGCTATCATATATCGAATAATAACAGAATTCAGAATAACAAACCTTGAAGAGAAGCAGGTGGTGGCATTTCATCTTTTGACTGCTTCGGTTGCCTTATTCTCTCCTCCTGAGCAGCCTTCTTCATGTAAAACTCCATCATTGCAATGGGATCTGCAGGTGAAGACCCACTGGACTCACCTGTTACCAAGACATCTACAAGCTTACAAGGAAGAACACCAGAGACAAGTGCAATCATGAAGAATAAATAATGAATATGATCCACCCTTGGCAAATGATCATATATGTAGATAAGAGAAGAGGCAGTTTAAACAATCAACAAAAACCAAACATTTCCCTTGGAAAAATCTTGTGGTTAGCAGAGAGAAAGGAGAAACAAGAGCCTTTGCATTATAACTCACATTCCTATGGAGGCCATTGATTGTAATGACACTGTCTAAAGACAATAGAATGTAGTGTTCAGCATCACGTACATGCAGGATTTTCATGATTTTCTACAAATATAAACGTGCAAGTTTTCCTGAAAAATCTGTAAGCTATGTCAAAATAATAAGTGCTCCACCAATAAATTGATTCACGATAAAGGTTTCACTAAAATATGGTCCTATGATTGTTGCAAGGCATCACACTTCACAAGGAAGTGACTATTTATAAGCTTTTTAGAGTGTCAAACCAACAAAGTAAAGTATGTATATGTTCATCGGCTGCATGATCTCATAAAATCCATATGATAAAATCTAAAAAGTCAAATCAAGCAGTAGAAGAAGTAACCCTAGCATGGCTACATTAGTGCAACTAAACCCATGGTATTCCCATGTAACCAAACGATTCAATCCAAGTTCATGTCTGGACCAACCAATCTTTAAACTGTTGACTGAATGGATAGGGTTCTAGTCGAACATGATGCTCAACCAACACATCATGGAAAATATACCTTTTTTCTAAAATTATACGAGTCACTTTTGACCATCCAAACAAAGATAACCCACCCTAAATCATATCTTATGGTCAGGTTCGTCCTGGGATCCTTGACCTTCTGGCAGGTTGAAGAGGTTTAAGAATAGACATATATAAACCCAACTGATGGACACCATTTATACTCGGCATCAAAACCTACTTAACAGGACAATACAAGCTAGATGAGGATACCATAACTGGAATATCTTCCAGAAGAGCCAGATTCTTCATAAGATCCATACAAAGCTGAAGCAGGGGTTTGGTAATTAGGACGTTGTTGGATGTTGCTCCTTTCAGATCCACTTGCTACTCTAGAAGTTGAGGTGCTTCCATTGGCTTCCATAAGAAGTCAAGAATTATGTTAACATAAAAGCTTATATTTACCATTGAAAATATGGAAAATAAGGAGAAATTAGCACACAGATGGTACTGACCAGAATCTGATGCCTTGGAATCTTTCAATTGTGCAAGAGCCTTTTCCTCTTCAAAGAGCTGATACTCATAGTATTTATAATCTGAACAACTTGAATCAAACAAAAACCTGCAAAAATCCATGTTAAGCTCTTTGCACACTATCCTCATAGAGAAGTACACACTTAAAAATAAATAACAATCTTCATATTGTTCCAATTGCATATCTAGTGGGGAAGAAAACCTAATAATGAACTGATGGTCAGTGTTAGTTTCACATAGTATCTGGAAAAGAAGATAGCTGTATTCCACACAATGTCTTCTCTAAGTATTCAAATGGACAGTTTAATATTCATGGTACTCCTTAATAATGGAAGAAAGGACTACCCAGCATAAAATGATGCAGTAACATGTTAACAGAAGCATCAAACTAATTATAGATCTTGTTAATGTAAACTACACTTGGAGGAGAACATTGGAAAACTGAGAGATTTCAGGAATTCATACTTGAAAGGTGTATCTCCAGGATTCCGTTGGCGTGTGATGTGCTCAAACTGCCTACCATTCTTTGCAACAAAACTTGCCAACTTATCTGCAACTTTCTTTACTGCTGGATCAGTTGGAGGAGATGGTGCTGCATGTCACTTAAATAACTGATTAATACCAAGAGCATGAACAAGGGAATGCAAATTACTGTTGTAGCAGCACTGCCACATTTTGAGTTCTTTCAATCAACATCCCTTCCATCAATGTCGATAGACACTTAAAAGACACAGGCTGCATTCATGAGACAAAGAAGTTTCAAGAATGTCTGGCACAAATCATGCTGACAGTTAATGGAGCTCAGTAAGCAAGACCTGGTGCCAATATCATATGTTAAAATGAAAAGCAATGATTACTAGGAAAATCCTATGTTAGTCAGGCACAAGAGTTGCTCAAATTTTCAGTGAAAACAACAAAACTTTTTTATTTATAGGAGTCAAAATCTAAGATGTAAGTCTGATAATGTTGGTGGCACAATATCTGTATTTCCCTGTATCATGTGGGAAGTGTTTCCAACTCTTCAAACTGTAGAGGCTATGGATGAAAGCATGGACCAAAATGTACTAGAACTAGAATGGACCCTTTCCTCTTTTGCAACACATCCTGTTCACCATTCATCATAACAAAACATTCTAGCTGTAATTTCACAAATTACAATCACTCTCCAGATTATAGCATTATAAATCAATCATGGAAGCTTGAACAGTCTATTTCCCACAATCCGACCCCTCACCTCTTCACCTACCTACGCCCCAAGATAAAATAAGTATAATAATAAACCAAGTAAAAAGGATGGTTTAACGTACAAGGGCCCCACCAGTGTGGAATATGGAAAGGTCAAAATACATGGATTTACCCCTACAAGCCGAGAGTTTGCTGATAAGATAAAAACTATAAAACAGAAAGGGAAGGCCACCACCACTCCTTTACATCCTTAAAACAGTTGAAAACTGGGGTGCATTTTGAACGTCTGTTTCTTATCCTTCCTTCTAATAACGTAAATAATGTCTATAGTTCCTCAACTAAGGAAATTTTAGTCTTTTTAATGATCTTTTGTTGTTCCAACATATATGAGTTTTGCATTTTTATTTGAATGATGTTATACAGTGACTGACCCTAATTGCTTACTTCTGGGATGCCGATAGGCAGTTCATATTTCTTTCACCAAAGAATTCAGTGATACTTCATGAATAGCAACATCAATACCGAACTATAATGACCTATCCCTTCTATACGTTCCTACCTTATCTATTCTTTATTCAGAGACTGCCCCGAACTATAATGACCTATCCCTTCTATACGTTCCTACCTTATCTATTCTTTATTCAGAGACTGCCCAGGAACACCTGTTTCGAGCTCAAAATAACCTTGTATGTCGTTTTTCCAAGGTAAGGATCCTTGCTTTCAAATTGAAATGCCCTCTGATCCTTTCATACACAATGTTTTTTGTGCTAATATGCAAAAGTTCATAGCACTGTAATAGCAATTTATATAGGAAAAATGTGGTGTCTTGGTTTCAAAATGAGAAAGGACGTGTTTAGAGAAACAAAAAAGAAAACAAATGAGTGCTTTTTCAAGCATATCAAAATTTTCTTGTTCTACCAAAATTCATACTGCCATCTATGAATAACTTCAAAAAAAAATTCACCTGAATTGATTTGGCACAATAAGACTAATCATGTACATCAACAAGCTAGATGACTCAAATAAGAAGTTTTTCTTCTTAATTCAAAAAAGAAGACTCATATCAAATATTACAAATAACAAAACCCAAAACCAAAATCAAGTTATGATTTCATGATTTACGTTTCACGAGGCAAACGGATATGGCATAGACAATCCTTAAACTTTCATGCATATAACTAATGTATCAGCAGATCATTCAGTTATGAGCACTACCAACAAATCCTGTCCACTACAAGTAAAAAAAAAACCTCATATATCTAGTTTTACATGTATCAATCATATCAAGGTTTTTATCCGATGAACCATCATAAACGAGTAATAGAAGTAAAGACACTTTTGATTCTTCCTCTAGGAAGGGGTGATAGCTTTTATAAATCACCAATAACTAAACTTTTCATGTTTCACATATTAAAGCTAAAAAATTCCACAATGAATCCAAATGCATGAAAAAGAAAATAACTATCATAACATAGCTAAATAGAAAAATGAAAGCAGCTGTAACACACTTCCCATAAAACATTAATTCACTGCAAAAGATCATGCAAAGAACAACAAATTACCAACATCCTGCTGTTGTGACAAAGACTGAATGATATCTCTTTGACCCAACTTCTGGCGCTTAATGGGTTCATCTCCAGAAACAGCTTCGGCTTCCGCAGCCTCTTCCTCCTCCTCATCAGTCACAAACTTAATTGGCGCTGCTGCAACCTTCGACTTCTGCTTCAAGCTGAAGGCAAGCTTGCCACCGGAGGTCGGAGTGCTTCCCTTCTTCGTATCATTTACTTTAACTTCCAGCGGTCTTTTGTTAACAATAACAGAAGGCTTCAGGGCAACAGAAGGGGTGGCCAAAGTGCTAGATTTAGACCGATCAGCTGCAGCAGCTGGGACCTTCTCTTGCTGGAGTTGCTTAAATTTCTCCATGAAAGATCCATCATTAACAAACAAACTCGACTTGTCTCCTTTCTCCATCGTCGATCTCTCTTAAAGAACTCAATTCAGATCAAGCAACTTCGGAACCAAAAGCTGCATCCTTTCAGTTCCGATTAAAAGAGGGCTTATAAAGCATGCATCATAAAATCTTCAGCAGTCACGAAATAATAATCGAAGAAAAATTGGCGAAAGATCTTCAATTAGGGTTTCATGCAGGCAGAGTCAAAAGATCTGATATTGTCCACGAAAACCAATCCATACGAGACGGCCCCGCAAGAAACCCTAAACAATCTAAAACTTGGGGGAGAATTCGATCGAGCCGATCCTTAAAAATCTAAAACTCGGATGTCGCTCATTTAAAGTAAATAAAAGGAAAAACGATAAAAGTCGAGGAAAAATTGGGCAAAGATCTCTCTTTCGCATACCTAAATCAACAACGCTGTCGATCTCCAATCCCAGATAAAACGAGAGAGAGGAAGATGGATCGGGAGAACCCTACAGAGACGGAGAGAGACGGATTGCGATCCTTAGAGGAGAAATCGAAATCGATGGAGGATAGCAAAATTTAGGGATTGAGGGCGGAGTGCGATGGAGAAAGTCTCCGTGTTAGGGCGTTTTATATCGGAGCGCTGCTCGATCCGTTATATCGCCAGCAACAGATCATTACAAATCCGATACATAGTGTAACGAGTCTCTAATTTATTTATACGAGTTTAAATCGATGATTATTTCATTATAGTAAATATGTTTCTCAAATTTAGATCCTTAAATAAGGTTTTTGTTTCTAAAAAATATTTTTATTTTTGAATTATAATTTTTATTTATCTGAAAAGAAAGGAAGGGTGATTTATTCGAAAAAAAATCTTACTTTATGAGTTTTTACTTGGAGAAAATCTTTATTTTCATAAATTATGATTTACAATCTCTCCCTTCTTGCTAAGATATAATGAAGAATGTTTCATTTTACATACCAGGCTTACTCAGTAGAATTAAACCAAACACATTTATTGAAATCAAACTAGTCTTGCTTGTGATCTTTCCCTTGTGAAATCAAACCATGGTGCTATGTTTTAGATGATGTCATCACATGACTATGTTAGCAAGTCTTTATGGTCAACGAAGTGATGTGTGTTGAGCCTTCATCGATCGCTTGACTTGATAAGATGTCACGTATCGAGTTTTAATTAACGATCAGTTGTGATCGTATCATTTGTAACGATGTTGGAACACAATGGCTAACTCAAAACTCGACAATAGTTGCAAATACCAAAAATAGTAAAGTAATATCTAGAAACTTCGAGAGCATTTCGATATATCGACTTAAGCTTTTGATATAAAAAATGATGAACATAGGAGACATAAATATGTGAGGATATTGAGATATAAATATTATTAAATGTAAAAGATACGAGGGTGACGAAGTCTATTGACTATATCACCGTGAATGATTGTGTGATGTAAGGATTTTAATTTCGAATGATACTATCCAAATCGGGAGATATGTATCGGTCTGCTGACAAACTGATACGTAGACTGCTCGTTATCGAGTGGTATCAACTTAGCTTCAATGAGGGAAGAAGAAGCATCGAAGGAAAAGAGGGAAAAGACACTTGAAGAAGAGGAAGAATTGGGAGAACCTCGATGCTTTTTGATCCATCGTCATCCTCCCTCAACGATCCCGATCCATAAGGTAACAAAGAGGCAATGGCTCGCTTCTTCTTCGTCGCGTTCTTTGCCAAAGACCGGAGATGCCTATGACTTTTGCTGCATTCTTCATCAAAGGCCAAAGACATCTACGACATTTGACGCCTTTGCTAAATGCTACAAATGAGGAGAAGATCGGTCTTCTCCTTATCTGACGAGAACAAAAGGAGGTAATGTCACTTAGGTAACATATGCCTCCTTTATATATATATATATATATATATATATATATATATATATATATATATATATTATATATATATATATATATATATATATATATATATATATATATATATATATATATATATATATATATATATATATATATATATATATATATATATATATATATATATATATATATATATATATATATATATATATATCTCAAGCGGTATATCTTAACGTATCGTTCGGTATGCCTATACCATATTGTATCGAGCAAAGCTCAAAACACTCACTTTTTAAATAAGCTTAGGAGAGAATCTCCACTCTTTTACAAAATCTCTCACCTCCTATGATTTAGAATCATCTCTAAACTTAAAAAGGAGAAAGAGACTCAAACTATGCTTAAAGAGAGAGCTATAACCTTTCACAAATTCAGAATTTGATAACCAAGTCTCAATGAGATATTTATAGGCCCAAAAAGACTTAAAAAATGGAGCCAAAAAATTTAAATCTCTAAAATTTTAGAGTACAAGCGGTATTACCAAGCGGATATTTTGACATTATAATTTCATACTTTTGGGTGATACTACTATCGTAATTTTTGAATTTTGAGTGGTAATATAATCGCCCTGAGTGGTACCACCGTCGATAGCATTAACAAGCACTATTTGTGCTTGTCAGTTAACCCAAGTTGTATCGTCGTCGGGGCTTGCTAGTATCATTGCCTAGGCTTGAATTAGGCCATGGATTTGGCCTTTTAATAAACCCAATTTGGCCAAGGTTCAAGCCTATTGTCTTTCTCAACAAGTTGGTATGGTTTTGGCCCAGTACCAGCTCAATTTGACCCAGAAAGATCTTGATCAAAACATTAACAATCCAACATAGTTACAAAGCTTTTAATATATTGTACGTCATTTCGGTATGTCATCCAATCTTTCAACACTTCTTCTGAACCTTCGATACTTTGTCCTTTCCTTCAGCATATCGTCTGATCTATTAGCATATCAATTTTTCCATAGCATTTGATCTTTTGGTATAATACCCAATTTTTCTAGCATGATGCCCAAGCTTACGAAATCTAATCTTCCATATGTCGACCAATCCTCTAGCTCAATGTCCAATTTCTAACACAATACTTTTCTTGACATAACATTCGATTCTCCTTTTTCGATAATTTACCATTTAATGGTTCGAGTATGTGATTGAAATATTTTCTACGTCATTTATCTTAAAAGCATATTAGTCTATAAATTCATCAATTGATTTTATTATCAAAATTCAAGATTCAACATCCTTCTGTTAACAAACCTTAAGTTAGTTCCCTACTTCGAATGATTATTTTGATAATATAAACAATTAATAACATGATTGACTTGAAGGCATAATCTATTTTATGACACTAACTCTCTTAATGATATAGTCGATGATGATGATATGATAGATTTGGTGAGAATCAAAATGCCTTAAAATTTATTATAAATCTAATTTATCATGCAAGAACCAAACATATTAAAATTGAACATCAAGAAAAAGGTGCTTTAAGAAGTCATTAATGCTATGAAGATCAAAAATAAATATAATATAGTAGATATTTTTCTTAAATCTCTGTCCAAAGGACTATTTAAAGATCTTTAAAGGAAGTTGAGATTTATTTCTAAAAGCATACTTTTAAGGGGGAGTGTTAAGAAGTTAAAGTGTATTTTAGAAGATTACAAATTAATATCTTACCTTTTAAATAAGATTATATAGAGCTATAGAGATTAGAGATTCTTATATTTCACATCTATAAATAGGTGGCATCTACATGTGTAGATTTATCAAAACCTTAAGTATTCAAGCAAATAAGGATGAAGTTTAAGACTCTTTCAAGATCCGTAAGTGTTTTTCTTTTTTAGAAATTTAATATAATATTCTTTTCTATCTTGATTTTTTTTTTATTTGGTTTGATCTCATGTTAGTAGTACCTTCTTGTTACTATTTGAAAAAAGATTACACTTGCATGTGATCTCTCCCTTTCTTCACACATGAAGATATGATAGTCTTAAAATATGCTTACATGACTAGATCCATGTTGGATGATTATTAATCCTTCTATTCCTAGTAGGTTCGAGGAGGCCTAGGTATGTCATTTGCCTCCCGATAACCATGGCATAGTAGAATTATCTACGAGAGTGGCTAATCTAGAGTATATAATAAAACTAATATGTAATAACACTTAATTCTAGCTCATACAAAGGCATAGTTATATTAGGATTGATAAGTATTTTGGGATTTGTAAGCTAATGTTCCAATGGGATAAAGAATCCTAATACAAGGAGTTATTATAAAGAAAAAAATGCTGATAATTAATGTGTGGCTCTTCATAAATATCTCATGTATCTTTAGGTTTCGATAGGGAATGACAAGATGCGAGAAATATTGTTAGTGCTCTTGAGTTTTTCTCTAAAATTATCTAGAGAGGATGATTAAAAAGAATATATGTTAAATCTTATATAGACTTGCTGGTATATTTATTTGATCTTCAATTTTTTTTAATTTTTAATTTTATTTTCTAACAAGCGGGAGCAATGATAGTTGATTGATTTAATATTGTGAAGGATCTGATTTTTTTTTCTCTATGGGTATAAATAAAATATATTGAATCATATTAATTTTTTGATATGTTTTTTAATTTATTAATCTTTGGTATTCTTTTAGTTTTTTAAAATCTTTGTTCTCTGATTGACCATTCATCGGGTTCTATGCTCACACTAGTTGTGTCATTTGTGAGAGGAATGGCATGACTATCTGCATCTTATTTGTTAGAGATTGAAATTGTTGAAATATTTCAAAGATGGCTCGACAAACATAATGATTTATCCAAGATTCCCTTGTGGGGGTTTGGAGACTAGTGTCATCAATGAGTACTTGTTGTCAATCCATAATGTCTTGATTATACCTTTCGGAGTAGCAAAACTAGTTGTCAACCCGAGCTGATGAAGTTGATCTGACCTCGCCCGCATTACTTCATTGCAGACATAATAATAATAATACATGTTCTCATTAAAAAAAAAAAAAGGATAAAGCAAAAGCACCTTCTATTTGTCAACTAGTATTTTCTCG